>JBCNJP010000013.1:19774819-19801353 GCA_039602395.1 Deinandra increscens subsp. villosa | reverse complement strand
TTTATCAAGAATAGGTTAAAAAAAAGGGAAAAAGACGAAACTAGCCGGTTTGACCACGGTTGGACGAGAATAGCCGGCCGCACGGTCGTCCTAGCCGCTCAACCACGGTCGGACGACCGTGAGTTTCCACCAAATCACCGTCTGACACGTATACTGTTTTGACGGTCGCCCGACGGTGCGACTGGTCGGCACGACCGTCAAAACATTCTATCTGCGACGGTCGGCTCGACCGTCTGACACACTGTCGGGTGCGCCACGACCGTTAATTTTTTTTTTAATTCGAAAAAAACAAATTATAGATGGTCGTCCGACCGTCGGGGAACACGGTCGCGGTCGGAGAATCCACGGTCGTCCGACCGTTTAAGAAAGAATTTTTTTTTAATTTTAAACAATTAAAATGATTTTTATTTTTATTTTTATAAACAATAATATATAATATATAATATTCTCATTTTTACACCTATAAATACCATACAAACTTCACACATTACCACATAACTCAAACTCTCTATATTTTTTATGTAAATGAGTCGTTCAAGCATGAGTCGTTCTTCCTCATCCAAAACTAGTATTAACAAAAAACACAAGACTTTAATTCTTGATTCAAAGGGGAATGTATGTTGTTTTCATGACATTCCTGCAGTCTCAAGAGTTGCCGGGGATGGTACTACACGTCCAGGTCATGAATTTTTCGGGTGTTCCCTATGGCCTGTAAGTATTAAAATTAATAGATTTCAATCTATTCTTAACATGTATATATAAATAAACTTCAATCTATTCTTAATTCAGGGTAAATCCGATTGTAATTTTTTCATGTGGAAAGATGATGTTGCATCGTCTCCCGTTGTTGAAGACTTTGAGGCGAAATCAAAATTATTAGCTATGAAAAATCAAGTACTAGAATTGAAGGTTTCAAAACTAGAAGCGGAGAAGATGATGTTGGAGGAAGAAGTCAAAAGTTTGAAACTTAAGTTGTTGAAGTTTTCAAATATAGAAGTAGAGAAGATGATGCTGGAGGAAGAAGTTAAAAGTTTGAAACTTAAATCAAACGTATCAATCAAGAATTATGTAATTGGGGTGGTCATCGTTTTGATTATGTTTCGGTTTTTATTTTGAGAATAAATGTAGTTTCATTTTCTCTTTATGAAAGAAATTTATGAATTTAGTTAATCTGAATCTTTTTATTAGAATTTAATGTTTTTAATATTTAATAATATTAAATAAATATGTATAGTTATTAGAAAATTAAATTAAAAAATTTTAATTTTTTTTGAATAAATCATTTGGCGGGACGACCGTTGATTAGGTCAGGACGACGGTGTACCTGACGGAGACGACCGTGTATGTCCTGCAAGTCCAATCAGTTAATGTACGACGGTCGTGGCGACCGTCTTTGCGGTCGTGTCGACCGTGGGACATGGCATTCTCTACTATAAAATACGAATTTTTGTTGTTTAAATTCTTAAAAACGTTGAGATAATGGAGTTTAACAATGTTGTTGTTTGTTTTGGTGGTAACTGGGAAGAAAGAAGTTGTTCACTCGAGTATGTCCCCTTTAACTGTTTTCGACGTGCGATTAGCGTAAACTTAAACATGCGTTTTTATGAACTCAAATCGTACATTTCTAATCGTTTTCGTCTCTTTAATATTTCACGTATGTCTTATAAAATGTCGACGTATGCTTTTCCAGTTGATATTTATGATGATAATGATGTTTCAATATTTTTAAAAATTGTTCAGCAAAATGTTAAAGAAATTATTTACTTGTACGTTGTTGAATCTTCTATTTCTGGTTGTGATCCAACTAAACCAGCTTCTTCTCATGGGTCAAATCCAAAAAAAAAAGATTTTCTTCCTGATTTAAATTTAGAAAACAACGATTTGGATTTTAAGTATGAAAATAATAATACAGATGAAACATTTCAAATTGATGATACCGAGCGTGTTCCTGATACATTCAACAACCAACCCACAAATACTCTTCCATCTTCATCTTCTCATCCTTTTGTTGGAAGAATTTTTAAAAATAAAGAGGAACTCAAATTGGAGCTTTCGCTGCTAGCTATAAAAGAGTGTTTTGAATTCAAGGTTAAAAGATCTAATAGAGAGAGATATGCTGTTGTATGTGTTTCTGACAATTGTCAGTGGGAATTAAGATCAAATGCATATAAGGGTACCGAGGCATTTCATGTTAACCATTTCAACACCGTCCACACATGTTCAAGCACTGAACTTCATCCGAGAAATCGCAATGCGAACAAAAAGGCATTGGGTCACATAATTAAAGAGCAGATAAAGAATTGTAATCGTGTATACCGTGGTGGTGAAATTGTCAAGGACATCAACCAAAGATTTGGGATAAATATATCCTACAAACAAGGTATGCGTGGTAAGAACTACGCATTAGAACTTATCTGTGGATCACCCGCCGAGTCTTTTGCTAAACTCCCATTTTATTTTTATAATCTGGAAAAACTTAATCCGGGAACGGTTACTGATATTTGGTTGGACGAGGAAAGTCGTTTTGAGATGTGTTATGTTGCCCTAGGAGCTGCTGTAAGTAATTATTTATTATTTTTATTAAACACTAATTATTATAATTTTATTGTTTGCAACTTACTTATAGTTTTATTTTAGATAAGAAGTTTCACCCAACAATTAAGACCAATAATTATAATTGATGGGGCACATCTTAAGGGCCAATTTAAAGGTACAATGTTTATAGCTGTTGGGATGGATGGAAACAATCAGATTTTACCCATCGCCTATGGGTTTGGTAAGAGTGAAAGTGGCGAATGTTGGACGTGGTTTCTATCAAAAATGAGTGAGTCGATTGAAGACAGTCCCAATCTTTTATTTATTTCTGATAGAGCCGCCTCTATTGACCTCGGAATAAGAACCGTTTATCCACGAGCTTTTCACGGGCTTTGTTGTCGTCATCTTGTGGGAAATTTAGGCTTGAAGAGTAAAGTTGCAGAAACCCTATTTTGGCAAACTTGTAAAGCATGGACGCCTGCCGAGTTCAATAGTTGTTTCGAGGCTCTCTGCGAGGGTCGACCCAAGGTTCGCGATATACTTACCGACATTGGTTTTGAAAGATGGGCAAGAGCTTACTCACCGATTAACAGATATGATTTAATGACTTCAAACAGTGCTGAGAGTATGAATGCTTTATCGGTAGACGCCAGAAAATTACCGATCACCAAACTTATTGATTTTTTTATTGACAGCGTGTCGAAATGGTACTACGAAAGGCGTCAGGTTGGAGGTATAATATATATTTATTTGATAAGATAAATTGTTTTACATTAAAGTAAATAATTGTTATTTAAATATTCTTGACATACTTTTTTTTTATTTATTTATCAGAAAAATATGTTCACTATCTTACAAAAGCAGCGGAGATCATAGTTTCAAGGAGAATTGTGAAAAGCAGGACATTCAGTGTCAGAGGTATCAACGATCACGAATTCGTTGTTGATGACAAGTGCCAACTATGTCGAGTTAATCTACATCAACGAACATGTTGTTGTCGCAAATGGCAACTATCTGGATTGCCATGCACTCATGTCATTGCGGTAACTCGTTTTTTAAAGCAATCTAATTGTTGTCAGTGGGCTTTGAGGTATTTTAGAACCGACGTTTACATTGCGACGTACGCGGAGTCAATATATCCTGTACTTGACGAAGCAAACTGGGAAGTGCCCGAGAATTACGATCCGGTAGGAACACCACATGTAACCAAAAGACAGGCTGGTCGTCCTCGTGAAAATAAACGCATTCCATCTCGAGGTGAAGAAGTATTGCCAACGACGTGTTCTAGATGCCATGCTAGGGGTCATACCCGAGATACTTGTAAAGCCCCGTTACCTTCGTCACAGACGGCTAGCAGTTCAAAAGGGAAGAAAGGTAAAAAACCGACCCTTGTTGACGAAGACAATTTTCGTGATTACGTAGTGGAGACGACCACTCAGAACGAAGAATTTTATCAATCTTACAAGTTGGATGAGTTTTAATCCGAATGTTGTATTTTATATGCACTCTATTGACTATGTTAGTTATTTTAGTTACTTTAATATATTAAAGTAGTAGTTAATCTTACAAAAAAAAAGTTAATCCCAACTACGGTTTTAAACAAATATGTTTACTTATTAGATAAATTAAAATTAAAATAATATAAAAAATTTGCGGGACGACCGTTGACACCCACAGGCGACCGTTCTCCTGACGTGGACGACCGTGTATGTCGTACACGTCAAATCAGGCCATGTAAGACGGTCGTGGCGACCGTCTTGGCGGTCGTGGCGACCGTATAAAATACGAATTATTTTTGTTGTTGTTTGTTTTGGTGGTAACTTGGAAGAAATTTAATCGCTACAATTAAACTAGTTAATCATACCAAAATCAAACTAGTTAATCCCAACAATTACAACCATCGATGTCACAAGTGTTTAAAAACATAATCGAAATCTGTTAAAACACGATCACAACCATCAACCAAACCAATGATCATGGCTCCGGTAACGCTGCATTCGGCCGGTGGTCACCTGATCCCCATGCAACACTCAAAAATATTCTCACAACCTTTAAAAGTTTAAATTAATAATGTGGAGCGACCGTGGACACGTGTGGGAGGTCAAAAGGCTGCAACGGTCGGGGCGACGGTGGATGCAGTCGTCCGACCGTGCCGCACGAGACTTTTGATGTGACCGTTTTAAAGGCTGCAACGGTCGGGCCGACGGTCAACAAGGTCGTGGCGACCGTCGACGTAATTTTTATTAAAATTATTTTTTTTCGTAAAAGTAAATAGGGGAAGTAAATATCACTACCTATAAATATAAATGAGTTATTTGGAACACACCTCCACTATGAGTTGAATTTGGTTTTAAAATGTCTAACGACGGATATTGTTCACAACCCGTTAAAAAAAACTCAGACTCTATATTTTATAAATGGAGGGTCTCTAAAAAAAATAATCCAGGTTCTACATCTTCCGGTGGTGACGATAATGTCAACACTGAGCCTATCGATCCACGGGTCTATGCACAAGATAAACTTCAGCAAAAACGACGTGTCACGGAAGAAACGAGGAAAATTAAATGGGCAATTCCAGACGATGAGTCTGAAAATTGGTCAAGTGACGTGAAGGAATTTTATCTGAAAGGAGACAAACCGTATTGTTATTCAGCACTATTCGTGAAGACCAACCTAAAGCTTGACAACAAATTTTGGGGTCCACTGTTGGGCTACGGTATTTTAAAATCAATTGTAAGTTTTTCGAAAATTTTATTAATATTTTTTAATTTACATTATTTCATTTTTCAATAACTCTTAAATAATAAAATCTTATAATATTTGAAGCATATCGAAGGTTGGGTAGGAAGACTAATGCATTGGAGACACCGACAAGACAGAGAAATTAACTGGACCATCTTGCCACCGGAATTTTATCAACACTTAATAGATTCTTGTAACAAAAGTGCAATAGCATATTTATCTGGCAAGTTAAACCCGTTCCCCTCAATCTTCGATGTTCGATACATATACTTTCCAATATGTTTGGAAAATGATGACTGGTCACTTGTAAGTGTTGATCTGGAGAGTTTTGATCTTTTTGTTTACTACACTAATGACATCAACCATGACAAATACCTAAATAAAGTTTTACCTAAGATGAAAAAAATTAACGTTTATCTTACTTATCTGCTGGTGAAACTGGGATACTGGAAAAAAAAGGTAAATCAAGAGAGGTTATTTACTCATGGTGTTAATGACGATTACGCTCAGAGAAAAAGTGACGTTGCAGGAAACGAAGCGGTTTACGTTTGTATGTTACTTGAGCATTTAGTTACCGGTAAACCACTAGATCGGACCGGTGATTTTAAATTGGCTTGTATGGGCTATCGCAGTTTCATGGCCGACACATTTTACTTCTGGAGATGTTTGCCTCGTCCATGTTAGGAAAGTTTTTCGGTTTATTTTTAAATAGTTTTAATTTTCTATTTTTAATGTACTAGATTAGTTTTAAGTTTTAATGTACAAGTTATTTTATAAGCATTTTATTAGGGAATTTTATTATTGTGACATTCATCTTTTATTTTATTATCCATTGCATATTTTGCCTTATAAATATATAATCATGAACAAAACGTTTTCCACCACGGGAGGTTTTTCCAGATAATTTTATCATTCCTACAAATTATTTTACACATCTTAAAAATAAAAAAAACACACACATACTAAAGGTGAACAAACGTTACTACAATAATATGACTGAATTACATTTGAATACAATTAAAACCTCCAGGTTGGATGGTCTTTTAATAACACCCACGCAGAATGATGTTCAAAATGTTTCCCTTCACTGGTAAAGTAATTCTGTTTGGTTATGCTTAGAACATCATCGTTGGAATCATGTGTTGGATATATGGTGTCCTGACCCGACAAATTAACGAACCCGACCGATATTGACCCGTAAGAGTTACACCCGGGTCAACGGACTATTATATCTAATTAATTGTTAATTAGAAATAAACGAACATATTGGTGAATTAAATAAATATTAATTATTTATTTAAATCGACAAAATCTATCGGTTCAAAATACTTGGTAATTAAAAGACGAGTCGATCAGTTGTTACCGGATTAACAGACTGATCGATTGGTGGATTAGAGGAGATCGCGACCGGGCCCAGTCCGTCTGGCCCCGGTCCGCGATTTTAATATTAAAGGATGAGGGAGGAGTAGATTGGAGAACAAGTCACAAAACCCTAATCTCCTCCCTCCTCTCTCCCTGCGCCGAACCAGAGCCGAAGCCGGCTCCCTCGCCGCCGCCGCCGACCGCCGTCGCCGCCCGCCTCCACCGTTGTGATCCTTGCTCATTACGATGGATCCCCGTCTAGCCAGTATCTGCGCCCGTCTCGAGAGCGAAGCCGTCGCAGCCCGAAGCCGAAGCCGCAGCCCGAGCCGCCGCCGCGGCTCAAGCCGCCGCCGCCGCCGCTGCCGCACATGCCCCGCCGCGAGACCACCGGCCGGTGGTCCTCGCGCTGCCGGCGCAACCGAGGCCGCCGCGCCCGGTCACGTCGACGTGGCCGGCGCCGCTGTATCCGTCCGCCACCGCCACCGCCTCTCCTCCGATCTCCGGCGAGTCATTCGTCGTGGGTTCGGTCCCGGTGGCTATTCCGACGGAGAAGGTTTTGTCACCACCACCGGTGGTATCTCTACCACCGCCGCCGCCACTACCGCCGCCGCCGCCTGTCGCCGCCGCCGATGCCGCCGTCGATGATCTGTCTCGAAGGTTCGAGTCGGACGTCTCTGTTCGTCCTAGCGCGAGCCCGTTGAATCCGGGTGTCTCGAGCGGTTGCTCGGATCCCGCCAAGGTATATCTAATTTATTAGATATTTCATTTTATGTATTTATATATTTATTTAAATAAATACACTTTCTGTGTTTGTCGTGCCGGTGATTGATCCTGTTACAGTTGCATCCGCGATTAATTTCGTTTCCGCTGCTAAATTAATTTGGAATTAATTTTATCATTAAAATCGGTTTTAATAAAATTAAAATCGGTAACCCGGATCCCACTGTAAATCCCAACATCATGAACAGTGCGTTGGGCGCTGACCTCATTAAAAATATCGTTGAACTTCTTCATCTTGGGCCGCATTTTATTCCAGTGTGACACCAGTTCGTGAACAGAACGCCGTCCCGGACCTAAGTAACGACAGTGTAACATATCACTGATACAATGCCAAAACCTATTACCGTGACGTGGAATGTCATTTTCATCGTAAACTCGGAGCCAACAGAAAGCAAGGTCATCCTCTTCTCGTTGAGACCAGCTTCTTCTCGCAGTCATTGTTGTTAACATAGACAACAAATAACTCAATATATATAGTTGAAGTTTGTGGATCTCACATAATATTTTAAATTAAAAAATAAAAATAATAATAATATAAGGACGGTCTAGGCGACTGTATTCACGGTGGTGACGATTACCAAAATTATTTAATTTTTTAAAATTTAAATATTTTAATTTTTTAGATTTTAAATTTTTAAATTTTTTTTTTCACGGTGGTGACGATTACCGATATTTGTTATTTATTTTTTAAAATTTTAATTTTTTATGAAATTATTATTATCAGTTATAAATAGGGGATCCCTATAAATAGACCATAGAGACCCAAACCATATCTCACTAATGTGACCATGTCAAAAGCAAACAAGCACGAGAAATCACCACCACCTTGTCTACCTGTTGAGAAATCTCCACCACCTTGTCTACCTGTTGAGAAATCACCACCACGAGAGGTTTTTCAAGATAACTTCACCACTCCTACAAAGCCACATGAGGAAAGTTCCATTACTAAAAACCCACCACCCATATTGCCAAAAACGCCACCACATGTACCGTCACCAGATAATGACTACCATGATCCCGAAGAAAACGAGGACCCGGATGTTTTAAAGGATGCTTATAATTACGAGAGTTACTATGATGACGAACCAACGTATCACAACCCGTATGCGGACGAGCACGAATCGGATTCAGAATGGTCAAATGATGACTGCCACTGGAAATGAGCCTCATGTCGTATTTATTAGAACGTTTTATTTATCTCATGTTTATTATGTAACCTTTGTTGTAACGTTTTTATCATGTAAAATTTATCTCATCTTTATTATGTCATCTTTATTAGAACGGTTATTAAGGTTTATAAATGTTTATTATTTAATATTTGAAAAATAAACTATTTAAAATGATAATTAATAAAGGGAATGGGACCCTAAATTTATTTTTATAATATTACACCACCACTATAAATATTAGGTAGTGGTGTTGAAAACATTCCACCACCAATCTCACTACCAAACTTGTTTTCAAAATGGCTTCAAGTTCTTTACCCGCTTCACCGTCATCTGGTAGGAAACGTGGGAATGTTTGGACAAAGTCTGAAGAAATTGCGTTAGCTACGGCGTGGGTTAACGTTCGCGTCGAAACCATGCCACGTCAAGACGGTGAGTTTTGGAAACGGGTTACAACACTTTTTCATTTGTTGGTGGAGAGTCAAGAACACTATCGTACGACCGACTCGATCACGTCAAAATGGCGTGATATCAAGCATAAGGTTATAGATTTTAGGGAGGTTTACGAATGCATGCCTAGATGGGTAGGCGAAAATGGTGATAAACGGTTGGAATGGGCACTAAAAGAGTACTCCAAACGTCATAACAGTACGTTTAATTACGTTGAAGTTTGGGGTATTTTGAAGGGAAACCGAACCCTTTAGACGTGTATTGTTATGTTTAATTAACTATGTATTTGCTTTCTTTTTTATTATCTATGTAATCCTTCCGTGTAATGTTATGTTTAATTTATGTTTTAATTCCCTTAATATTTTATTGTATTATCAAAATTATAGGTAAAACTTAACAAGTAACAATAAATATCATTCAAATACCGTAATACAAATTCAATTATATAGATATTTTTGAATACAATACAATAGTTAATGATACAAATGATAAAATAACGAAATTTAAAGTCCATTTATAAATTAACATTTATATTTTTTAAAATATTAAAATTACAAAGTCAAGCGAAATAATGCATTCAAACATTTTTTTTTAAAAAAACAAGCTAACAATACGACTCGATACGTATTCAAAACAAATTGTGCGATGTCGCCAAGTTTTCTTTGAAAATAGCGAGATCACATAACTTGATTCTAATACCCATCGAGCCGTAATGTCACCTTGTTTTCTTAAAAAAATATTCAAATGCCTTATTTCGCTGACTTTGTAATTAAATATTTTAAAAATATATATATGTAAATAAATAATTTTTTTTTAAAATAAAACACAGTGCTTAAGATAAGCAAAGTGCTTGAAACCTATGTCGGGCCAGAGATAAGAAACGCCACCGGAATCAACAGAATCTTTCACAACTGCTGCTGCTCCTGTTTGATCACCTGGATTACAAAAAAATTATCAATCTTAATGTACAAGAGATCAAAATATGAGTGGCGAACCCCAGCTTTTCCCGACTTAAACGCATTAATTCGCTTGACTTTGAAATTTTGCACTTAGAATTGAACACCACCAAGGATAATAAGATAAAACTTCTTTAAATGAGACTGATATTAAAAACCAAAAGACTGAAGTCGACATTTTTTGTAAACCGTATAAGAGGAATAAAAAACAATAGTGGGGGAAGTTGTTTATTTTTTGTCAAACGGTTAACAATTTGAGATAAAAATACGTGGGGTTTATATAGGGAAGATTAATACGGTAGAAATAAAAAAAACGTGATTCGATGTTTTTTTGTACGGATGTCCTCGTGAATTGACGTTTTTTGTACGGTGGACGGTCGTGGCGCCCACAGTCACGGTCGCGGCGACCTTACACGTTTAACGAGGTAATAAATTTTTTACTTTATGACAGAACCACGGTCGCGACGACTGTTATGGAGGTCGTGGCGACCGTCTTGGTATTTTTTATAAATAAAATTAAATTAGAGTGTTATAAATACAAAAGACATTAAATTTAAATTTTTTATAAATAAAATTACATTGTACGCATTGCATAGAGTTCATCAGCCATAAAACGTCTGAATCTTAAACAGGCTTCTTGTAGATTAACTTCTTCCCACACTATGGACTTATTTTTAACTATCCTTCGTAATAACATACAGATTAACACTCCAGAATCGGATCCTATATGCCCTGCGTTGTAAGGCCACACAGTGTCCCCAGTAAATGGTATTTCTTCGATCTTCGCAAGCCCTGAGTGGTGCCAGTATGATATACGATCAAGAAAATTTAGATAAAAACTTTCAAATTCACAGACAATTCCGAAAATAATCTTATGAATGCACTTTGAATGGCAGGTACTCTGGGAGCAATCATACGGGTGAAATGCAAAGATTTTGAATGTATTCATACAGATCTTCAGCAAAAACCAATTTTCATCATCAATAGATACGGGTAAATAAACCTGAATGACAAAATATGATATTAAAATGTGGGACCATTAATATTAGTATTTATCTAAACAAACAAACTTTACAAATAAAACATTACCGTATCAACCTCCCATAAAGAAGGATATAGGTCATCTGTGCCATCACAATATTTATTAGCATCATTTGATCTTTCAGATATTAGTTTAACAAAATGGGTGGGCAGAATCGTCCAATGGTTCGGACCTTTCGGCAATTCATTCGTTGTTATTATTTGTTCTAAACGCCAAGTCATTAGTCGATATGTCCAGGCAGATACGTGCTATAATATAAAAAAATAAATTTAGGAACAACATTTATATTTAAATATACGTTTTAAATATAAAATAAAGAATGACATACACTTGCTCCTATACGAGGATTTCCATGCAACGCAAGAAGTGAGCCCCAAAATTCTTTCGTAAGTGTATAGGATCCCATGTAAGAAATTGTACAAAACGAAGAATCCATACCACTATAAAAGAAGCGTAAAACATTTGGAGCCCAATTTTCTTTACTTTGAAAGTTCCAAACTTGTTTCTCAACAGGTGGTGGAATTTCGTCAATGGTTTCAAATGAGTTAGAAGCAGAATCGGTTTCACGAGTGTTTCTTTTTTTTCGTCTAGATGACATTTTTCCAATTTGATAGAGTTGAATCCATAACTCCTCCTATTTATAGAGTTGAAATAAAGTGAGTAAAAAATAAAAAAATTAAATTTTTATTTAAAAAATAAAAAAAAATAGAAAAATACACACGGTCGGACGACTGTAGAAACAGTCGTCGCCGACCATATATACCGCGACCGTAGAATATATGGTTTTTAAATTAAAAAAAAGATATTTTCCACGGTCGGGGCGCCTCCGACAAACGTGTCAGACGGTCGGACCGACCGTGGCAGTAGGTATGTCGGAACGGTCGCTGGGGCCCGGAGAACGGTCGGACGACCGTTGACCAAGGACTTGTCTGACCGTGGAATGCTGAGGTGGCGTATTTTTATTGGTTCTATGTGAAAAACCATGTACGGATCGTTTCCAGATCATAGAATGATAGAGACGGAAGTTTGTCATTCAATTATAGTCAAATGATTACAATACCGAGAGAGTATACATCAATTAAGCTCTGGAGGAGGTTTGGACAGAACCTCCTCTCTCTCTCAAACTCACAAAGAGTAATGACCAAACTTAGAGATGATCAACATACTAACACCTATTTATAGGTTGGATGGTCAGCGTACCACATAGGCTCCGTATCAACTGATACGGCGGACCACCCAGCGTATCATCTGATACGCTGGTTAGTATGTTGACTCTCTCACATACAATAAACCCTATACATTCAATCTATTCTATTCGTACAGTAACGGCCACACACAGAAACTTGTCCTAACAGATCCCCCCTTGGACGTTACTGTCGAATGTAAATCTTTAACTTCAAGCAATCTTCAGTCAGCCTGCTGCAGACGCCTCTATCTTCAGCAAACTCCCCTTGACCGAAACTTCAGGTATGCAGGAAACAGTTTAGAATCTTGTACAATCACCACAACAAATAAAGTTCCCCCTCGCTTCAAACACTTCCACATCAGGCAAAAGATAACGGTCACTTCATTAGTCGTTCCCGGCAATTGTTTAAGATTTCTTAAACATCACTACATTTTGACAGAAATCTTCAATCTTCACCGAATTGTAATACATTCTGATCTTGATGAAAACAGACACGATCAGCATCTTCAATCATAGAGATTCCCCCTCAGAATGAAATCCATCCCAATATATCAACAATCAAAGGCTATAACGTCAACTTCATGACTTAACACTGTATCGGGCATTTGATTAGAGAGTTCCAAACCATAATCGAAAACTTTGACATATCAGTTTGCACGAACATCAGAATACAACACCTTTCCATGAAGATCAAAAATCACCATCATCCCCGAATTGATTGCTTTTGAATATTCGCTTTTTCAATTATAGAAACTTTGAAATTTTCAAGGGTCTCAATTTCCCCCTAAACAAGTGACATATTCAATTCCTGATTCCAACCCAGCAAGCAATGTGTGTTTTTCAAGTAGCTTGCAATGGAATCACATATTTTCTTCAGTTTTGTAAGTAATCATATCCATGTATCTGAATCTCTGTCCATCATCAGAAACAAGTGTTCATGAATCTCTGTCCATCATCACGAACAATGAATACCCACAAACATCTTTCTCAGAAATTCGATGACTAATTCTTGATAAGCATAAGAATCTGGTAAATCTTCAATCATAATAACCCACAGCTATTGAATCAAGGGTAAACTCGATAACTGATTTAAATCATTGAAATTCTCACGACCTCTCCCCATACCCGAAAACAACCCCCAGATGTTGATTACTGATTAACGGGGGTTCGGGGGCAGCGCCCCTGAGAAGCGGGGTCCAAGGGGCGGCAGCCCCTGGCGGGGTCCAAGGGGCAGAGCCGCTGAAGCTTCTGATCCGCCGCAGATTTTCGGATGCATTTTTAGTAAAGCAATTTTGTTCAGACTCGTACAGGCGGACCAGGTGCGGACCAGATATGGTACGGCGGGTCAGATGTGGTACGGCGGACCAGATGTGGTACGCTGAAACTGCCGCGGATCAGAGAGTAACCGCCACGGACCAATCTGATGAAGATTGCCTAGCGGACCATCTGATCTGGCGGACGATCAATTGATCCGGCGGTCGAAGATCGCCTGGCGGATGAGCTGCGGACCAGCGGCGGACCAGACCTCAAAAACGTGAAATTCTCAAATTTCACTCCAGATTCAAAATGTTGTCGAATTTCTTCAATCAAACACCACTGTTAGGTGCGAAAATGTCTCAGGAAGGTTCGTTTGAACAAAAATCAAGCAAAACGACACTGAATCACACCTAATCAGCCATTTAACGTCTCAAAAACTTCAAAAACTCAAGAACAAGATCTGGAAATTGAACCAACGGCTCTGATACCAGTTGAAAAACCATGTACGGATCGTTTCCAGATCATAGAATGATAGAGACGGAAGTTTGTCATTCAATTATAGTCAAATGATTACAATACCGAGAGAGTATACATCAATTAAGCTCTGGAGGAGGTTTGGACAGAACCTCCTCTCTCTCTCAAACTCACAAAGAGTAATGACCAAACTTAGAGATGATCAACATACTAACACCTATTTATAGGTTGGATGGTCAGCGTACCACATAGGCTCCGTATCAACTGATACGGCGGACCACCCAGCGTATCATCTGATACGCTGGTTAGTATGTTGACTCTCTCACATACAATAAACCCTATACATTCAATCTATTCTATTCGTACAGTAACGGCCACACACAGAAACTTGTCCTAACACTGTGGCACAGTCGGACGACCGTTGATGGACGGTCCTAGACGACCGTGGAACCGGCTAGTTTCGTATTTTTTTTAAAAAGTGTGGACATTCTCGTCCAACCGTGGTCAAACCGGCTAGTTTCGTCATGATCTCAAATAAATAATCATTTAATGTGTACAAAATCAGATTATTATTTACCAAATCACTAAGCTCATCTTCTCGAAGAATGAAGTAAATGACTCCAAATCAGTTTCAAATCAGATTATTATTTACCAAATGATAGGTTTAGGGAGAAAACCTACAAACTCCTAAACATAATTAAAGAACAATACTAGAAATATAAAATAGTAATTCAAACGTAAAGATAGTTTTCTGCAATTTTTCTTGTCTGCTCTTTTTATTTCTTCAAAACAATTCTTAAATAAGGCAAACATTAAAGCATGAACTAAGTCCTAAAAACAAGTAGTAATGGAAACATGGAAAAACTAGAAATCGAATCATGGAGGCATGCATGCAAACGTGGAAGATATTAGGAGATTTCTTCTCCACATTAGTCCAACGACTTCTTAGACATGTGGGTCTTTCTCTTGGGCCCAGGGGCGGAACTAGAAATTTTTTTAAGGAGGTCCACAATTTTTTTTACGGAGTTACTATTTTAACGGATTTACACATTTGTTCGAAACCCACCGTGCGTTACCTCTCATTTACTCTCCTCACTAAAATTAATAAAAAATAGAAAAAAAGTGGAAAGCCCTCATTTACTCTCCTCATTAAAATTAATAAAAAAAAATTGAAAAAGGTATGTTACCCGTAGAACAGTAAATTTAATGAATAAAAAATGGGGAAATTAATAAATAAATGAAAACCAAACTGCTACAAAATGAACGCTAAATGTTTAGATGAAAACTAATTTAAAAATTTTGAGGCATGAATGAGAATATATGTAGAAAAAAGGTGAAAACAAGATGCAAGTTGAAGTAATAAAAATGTTAGGAAATAAGGCAAGGCATCAGAATCGAACTGGTACCCTTTCAAAATCAACGGATCATGTTACCACTGGGCTGGTGGAGGGATTTGGTTTAGTTTACCAAACTATTTATTTAACAACTCCACTCATAAAAAAAAATATATTTAAAAACCGTTCACATAATTTCGACTTTACGTACGAAGTTGAGGGGGTCCCCGGGGACCCCCTGGGCCTATTACAGGTCCGCCCCTGCTTGGGCCTATCCATTGGAGTTGCAACAATTGGGCCGATCCATTGGAGTTGCAACAATTGGGCCGATTGCATCACCAAATCACTAAGCTCATCTTCTCGAAGAATGAAGTAAGTGACTCCAACAGTTTCAATAATTGAGAATGAGTTCCAAATAAGATGAATAATCACAAAAGCATATGCCCTCTCTTTTCATCAAGAACGAACCATAAAAATGACATATTCAAATCACAATAATAGTTCCCAAATCATCCAAATATGTCTGAATCAATAAACATTTTCACGAAATCAGATGAATCCTTAGAAAAGCATGCAACATCTCAGTTTCATCAATAACGAAACATACAGTAGGTACTCAAATCACAATACGGATTAGTTAAGAAAACATTCCAAGATCGATGGCAATTATGCTTATATGCTTAGATTAACAATCAATTGACAGATGCAGTAATCATATAGAAAGAAAGATTAACAGAATCATAAAAGATAGATGAAAATTATATAGAAACAAAGATTAGGGTTCAGTTAAGAAAACAAAGATTAAGGGATTAGTTAAGAAAACATTAAAAGATCGATGACAATTATGCTTATGTGCGCTGTCTGTAAAAAATTAGGGTTTTACAGAATCATATCACTGTTACAAATCATATATCACAATCGATTGGATTTGAGTCCTCGAAAACGTGACCGATTTAGATTAGAAACAAAGATTAAAAGAAATCGCACATAAGAATCGAAGATTAACAGACATCGATTAACAAATGAAAGAGAGAGGGCGTACCTTGAATCAACGAAATCGAGTGAGAATTGGTAGGATCGGATCTTTCGAAGGAGAAGATTCAAAGGCGAGGATGAATTTAAGGGAGTTGGGAATTAGGTTTTCTAAAAAGCCAGGCATGTAAGTCGGCGTATTTGTTTTCGTCGTGTTATTTTCTGCCGATCAGATCCGATTCATTTAAGGTAGTATCATCTAGGCGGGAAAACCAAGAATGGGGTGTTGTGGTGATGCCACGAGGCCACCATTCTTTTCATGTATATTATATTATATTATATTATACTATATTATACTATATTATACTATATTATACTATATTATACTATATTATACTATATTATACTATATTATACTATATTATATTATATTATATTATATTATATATTATACATATATATATATATATATATATATATATATATAGGAGAAGGATAAAATGAAAACCGCTCCGAGTTGGAAAAAACGTGAAAACTAAGCAAAAAAATTTATTTTTTGTTCCGATTTTTTTATGGTGACTCTCTAACTTAAAAAAACACCCTTTATGAAAAAAAATAAAAAAAACGCCGACTACATTTTAAAAAAAAATATATTTAAAAACCGATTTTTTTTTTTACAAAAAGAAGTTAACCGGCCAAAAAAGACGTTCAAAATTTGTTATTTTTTTAGATGTATTTTTTTATAGATTCTACATTCATTTATGATGGTTTTGGTGAAAAAAAAAAGCGCCTAGAGATTTTTTTTTAAAAAATTATTTACAGATTTTGTTACATTTGTAACAAGGCATTTTACATATGTACCACGCAAATGTTACATATGTAACATGACGTAACGTCAGATTTCGGAAATGTTTTTAAAAAAAAACTACTAGGTGTTTTTTTTATTTTTTTTCACCATAGAGCTTATATTAATGCATATAATCACTACAAAAATTTTAAAGAAAAAAAAATCGTTTTATGGTAGTTTCCACGGTTTTTCCAACTCAAAGTGGTTTTCATTATATCCATCCCCTATATATATATATATATATATATATATATATATATATAGGGTTAGGTTCAAATGAGAACTTTTTGTTTTGAGAACTTTTGAGAACTAAATCTCAACCACTAATTTCAGGCGGGGACCATTATAATTCATGGGGGGGTTTTCCACATATATAAACTAGTGGCTTAGAATGGTTCTTTTTAGTTCTCAAACACAATTGGTTCTCAAATGATCCTCTCCCTATATATATATATATATAGGGTAGGGATCTATGGAAAACCACTCCGAGTTGGAAAAACTTTAAAAACTCTTAAAAAACGGGGTCAAAAAGTTTTTTTTTCTTTAATTTTTTTATGGTGATTCTTTAGGTTATAGGCTATCCATAGATGGAAAAAAAATCTAAAAAACGCCTCGGGATTTTTTTTAAAAAGTATAACAAGTTTTGTTGTTACATATGTAACAAACATATGTAAACATATCACATATGTACAGAGTGTTACATATGTAACAAGGCCCTTTTTTGAGATTTTTTAAAAAAATATCCCCGAGGCGTTTTTTTGATTTTTTTCCACCTAGGGGTAGCCTATAACCTAAAGAATCACCATAAAAAAAATTAAAGGAAAAAAAATTTTTTGACCCCGTTTTTAAAGAGTTTTCAAAGTTTTTCCAACTCGGAGTGGTTTTCATTTTATCCTTTCTATATCTATTACTATATATAATGCATATTGGAGAGAGAAAGTGGTAGTGTCTTAATTTTAAGACGCGTATTACTCTTAAAGCATCATGTACAATACTTCAATGCACAAACTCTTTAAAACCCTAGATATAAAAACCTATTCTCTCATTTGAAACATTGAAACTTTGAAACAGCCCCGTCAAAAGCTCCAGCCGTCAAACGCTAGCCCTCTTCATCTTCATCTTGACAAAAACGAAGCAGCTACTGCCTCGTCTTCTCCATGGACGATGATTTTAAGTATTGAGAGTTTCAATCCGACAATTTTAGGTACGAGAGTTAGATTCAGTTTCGTTTTTTAGGGTTCTTTTTCATCATTTTTGAAGTTTATTTCAGGTCCGTTCCCATCGACTCTAAATCTATAATGCGACGATCTTGCGTTTCTCCTTTCATGTCAAGAACACAGAGAAGATGATTCGTCTTCGCAGGTAAGTTCCTTAATTTCATGTTGAGTTAGTTGATTCGATCTGGTTTTCATCTGATTGCGTGTTTTTGTGTTGTTTTGTAGCTGGCGTTGATGTTAAACATGTACAGATTCTCCGAACACTGTGCTGCTCCAGTTGATCAGAAAGGTTGCTTGGATTCATCTCTGTACAAAAGGTTGTTTTCGTATTTCTTTTATTTCAATATTACTAAGCTAGGTTTGCGATGTGTATGTGAGGTTTATGCCTATCCGCCTCACTTTGGATGTTTTTGCTGGGTAATCTTTTGTAAGGGTGTTTGATTTCAGTATTAGATGTCGAGGCATGAAAGAACAGTGGGCTTTCTTTTTTTGCTTATATTTTGCACATTTCCCTTGGTGTCTTTTTGCAGATTATTTTGTGGTCATTTGCCACTGCTCTTCAGTCAAGTAAATGGATTTCTCCATTAATTTCAAAATGCTCTTTTTGTCCACTTACAGGTGCTCTTCCCTACTTATACATCTTTTTGTATAGTAATTTCTCAGAAGAGTTTGTATTAAGTATGAACATGTGTAATTTTAAAACTCAAGACTGATTGCTCAATGAGGAAGAATGTTTTTGTCTATTTTTTTCAGCAAAAAGTTAAGTTTTGTTAGATTGTATGATTGATGTCTTATTCATGTTCTTTTATATTGGTTTGTGTTGTTGTGTACATTCCTTCTTCAATCAACAAAACAATCCTCTTTCTTTCCTCTTTTAAATTGCTTTGCATTCTGTTTCATATTGCTTATTGTTACTGCCTCTTTTAACACTTTATGATCTTTTTTGTTTTATAACAGGTAGTTTGTGTGGAACTGCTTCCATCTGTCACAGATTTCAGGTTTTTAAGCTGTCCTTCTTTAAATATTTGTTTATTTTTTTTTGTTAGTTTGTGGTTCATATGTGGACGGTTGTGCGATTGATGAATGATTTCAAAATTTTAATCGTTTATTGTGTGTACACAAACTTTTTGGTTTGGGACTTTGGACAGTTCTGGAAATATAAAGCGTTTCACCGATTAACCAGTATGCATATGTATGTGCAGCTTTTGTTGATGTCCTATACATATTTTGCAGATATCCATACATTTTGTTGATGTCATACACCAAAAATGCCCCTGTAGAACAGCCCTCGAAGAGGTCTGTTCTCATGCTTTTATCATTGTTTTTATCTTTCTTACAACACAGAAGAAAAGTTCCATTAAACGGCCAAACAATGGTCTAGAGGTCAAAGTTGTTTGTTGACAAAAAGTTCATGATTCTAATTTTATAAATCAACTCTTTTTTTATGTTTAGGTACCTACATGGAGTTGGAAGTTGAGATTTTCCCCAAAAATGGCATTGGCAAGGTTTCCTGGTATGCCCAAATACCATTTCTAAATCCATACAAACGGGTCTTAATTAGCTATCTAAATAAGTTGAGTTGTTAAATTCATGTTGGATGCTTTGTTTTAGGTCACATGTCTGGGCATAGTGCTGCTTATGTGTCAATGATCAGAAGCTTCTTCAGGGTCAAGATAGTGTTGGAATTCGTGGGATAAAAAATGGTGATTAGGTATCTAAATTCTAAAGTCGGTGTTTATTTATGACAGGACCAAAAGCAGTGTTTGTTTACGAGAGGACCAAAATATTATGGCTATTTAAAGTCGGTGTTTGTTTATGACAGCAACAAAATATTGTGACTATCTTCAGTGCACCAAGAAACAATCTCATTTTTTCTTTCTTTCTACTTTTATGTTTTGTTAGGTATGTTGATCATTGGTCCCTTTGCTCAAGCTATGTGATTGCAGAAATGGTTGATACGGGTCAAATGGGTCAAGTTATGTGATTGCAGAAATGTTGATATCAATAAGAGTAGGTTGTTCCATGGATTGCTTTGTGTTGGTTCCATTCAAGGATTAAAAGAACGGAACCAAGGCATAAGCCCGAGGTTTGATTTTATATATTCACAATAGTTTGATTTGTTTTTGTTTATAGATTTCTGCACTATGGTTTATGATTGCAATTAACTTGGCTTGACTATATATATTCACAATAGTTTGATTTTGTGGTTTATAGGTTTCTGCGAGTAACATGAAGAAAAAACTCATTGAACTCATACAGGTTGCTTGTATACTGACAATGGAAATTTGGGTTGAAACATGGGTAGAGGCCGAATCCAACATCTAATTAGGGAGTGGTGAAATTGGTCTGTCGTCACTGCAAGGTTAGTTTTCTTATTGATAATAAAAATTCTAAAAATACATTAAACTGGTCTCGCTGTTTCCTATTGATTTGGTTTATTGTATATTTTTTCAGCTTTATATTTTGAGATGTTTAAGGTGTGTTTGTTGGTCATGTTTAGGAGCTCTTGAGAATGGATCTGTAAGCATAACAAATTATGAAAACACATTTTTGATATTTAAAGTCAACTAAAACTCATGTTACATGAGTAATGTTATTAGATAGATTGTTATTCTCAACACTAATAGGCTTTTATAACCGGTAGGTTTCATCCGTGCTTTTGGATCTTATGTTGTCTCTTAACTTGATTTTTTAAATTACTAGCTACAAAGAATCATTGTCATAGATTACCTCAAAATTTTATGCTTTTGACATGTTTTCTAATGTCTTTATCAGTCTAATCCGTTGGTGGACTCGGGCAAATTATACAAAGAAGTTTGTATATGTATAAAAAGTTGTTTAAGTGGGAGTCTAAATAAGTTTTTCAAATAAGTGTTTGGTAGTGTTGGGGCTTTTAAAATGAAATATGTAACATCTAATTTTTGTTTGGAGTGTTTTTCATTCATGTTATCTGGTTACCCTAATGATGTTTTGACTAACTTTAGATTCTAAAGATAAATTTATGTTGCGTAGTTATAGATTTAAGAGTTGCTTTTGTATGTACAGAACTTGAATTTAGATTTCTTACTATGTTTAGAGGTAACCTGTAATGTCATAGTTGCAATCAGGTTGCCTCTTATTATATTTTTTTGTGCTGATTAGTGGTATGGTATTTATGTTTTGTAGACGGATTATTAGCGGTGAATAAATTTTAAAAAAGTCTTGGTGTCCGTGAACCTTCTATGAAATTGCACTCGCAAAGAAAGTCTCCCACTACTAGCGGCATTATTGAGGAAGTCAAAGTTTTTCCTTTCTTAGGGTAAGGAATGAGGCCAATTTACTTGATTCAGATTTTGGAGTAGATGTAGAAAGTTTGACATTTTGTTCTTGAGGTAATTGCACTTTCTATATCTGGTGTTTGGTGTGATGCTTAACTCCTTGCTAATTCTTTTTGCTTTACCATTTCCTGATGTTAAAAAATTACATAATAACTGATGTTTGGTTTAAACCAAATTAAAGTTTATCACCAAATGTCTTGATGATATACGTTAGCTAATTCTTGCCTTAATCCTTGGAGTGGAAAACCTAATATTTTGTTTAACAATATTACATGAAATATGTTTTAGGTTTATAAAACTTGTATTTACTAATTACTTCGGTGAACAATTTTCTAACTAGATTTTATTCAAAGTTTGAAAACAATATGTTATGATTCACACAAAAAAAAATCGATACTCGAGAAATATTGTGTTCACACATATCCATTTTCTAATGTTTGCCGGTATAAAAGTTTTAAAAAAATGTCTTTATGATAGAACATAATAAAAAAAATATATACCAAATACGTGATGTGTATAGCTAAGCTAAACAAATACGCGATTGTAGTTCGCTCGATTGTAGTTCGCTGTTTTGCATCACGTGCATTACACACTTGCACACCATGTCATGAGCTTTGTGAACAGGTATCGCCGCCAAACGCGAATGTACCGCATTATAAATTGCCTCTGCGCAAAATCACACTGACAGAAACAAACGTCACGTTAGAAACTGTTGTCGCCGCAGAACGCGTGAACACAAAACAAATAAGGCACTATAAACTGTCGCATGCTGTTATTTTTACTTTTATGTAACCCACTCTCGCTCGGGATACATTACCTCCTTGACGCATGGGGTACATTACCTTCGTCACAATGTCGGTTGTAGAAACCCTTATTACTAAGTGAAATAACAAACATACAATGCAATATATCACCATAATATTGATAAACTGATAAAAAACAAGTACCGCATTGGTTGATTGTCGCAGTCGCTGCCGAGTGCCGAACACGCATGGCCGCATTATAAATTGGCGTCGCGCCGCATCGCATTAAGAGAAACAAATATCGCGTTGTAAATTTTCGTGCCACCATAACGTGCGAACATAAGACAAATAACACGCTATAAATTGTCGCCGCCGCAACGCGCTGGCACACGGCTAGTATATATATATTTATATTATATAGATAGATGTGTGTGTGTTACAGATTTTGGTACACCATTTTCTTAAATAAACGGAAAATAATATATATTTGTGAAACGTTCGTCGAACTAATAAATCATGGTATTAAATCCAAAAATTTACAAGGTTTTGAAATGCAGCTTGTTTATGTTTCATCGCGAAGAAAATCGGTAATTTTATCACCTTTCTAAACAAAAGAAATATAAACCCTCAAACGTTAGTATTTTTGAAATAATCACCTATAAACTTCTATAAATTTCATAAGAATATATGTTTTGTAGATTTTATTTTACCCCAAGTATGAACAAATATAAATACGCATCATTATACATTCATAAGTATTTATTATTAACTTTTAATTACTGGATATTAATTTGAGAAATTGAAACGCCATTTTAAACCATTATTTCATTACTACAAGTATTCCAAAACATTTTAACAAGACTATTTAAGGTCCGACGATATCCATCTTCCCTATTCATGAAACCTTAGGATTTTCCTATGTCATTCTCGTAGCATAGGAATAACCAAGTTCGTTATTCGCTTAGGACATCCTCGTATTTGAATCATCATTTTTACGTCACGCTAGTGAATGGAGCAACCTAAGGTGAGTTCATAGCCCTTTTTCTATTTATTTCCAAACCACTTTGGGGTGGGAAACACACATAAACTTTATTCATCTTTATTACTTTATTTTCAAGCAATCCATATTCTTTATCATGTTTATCATAATGAATCATTACGAGACTTTATTCATTCAACCAATTTATTTTCATTAAGCAAAGTCAAATACTGTTAAATAGATTTACTTGTATTTATCTGTGATATGTCGTATAAACGTCTACTTTGTCATGCTTATCTTTGTATGCTATTGTGAAACTTTATGCTACTTCATTGTCATGCTTATCTTTGTATGCTATTGTGAAACTTTTATGCTATTTGGTCCCAACGCTGAGATTCCTTTGAGAGGAATTGAACACGCGGACAAACTTGTATGCTTTTGGTCCTAACGCTGAGATTCCTTTGAGAGGAATTGAACGCGCGGAGAATCTTTGGTGCTATTTGGTCCCAACGCTGAGATTCCTTGAGAGGAATTGAACACGTGGACAAAAATTCATATTATTTGTTGGTTTCATGCTATTTGCTGGTTTGCGAGTCTTTAGACAAGCACATACACTTTAAGTGACGAATACGTGTAATTAGATTTATACTTGTTTATTCGTTTAACGGTATGAATTTGCAAAACCTTATTAAATGTTTTCTTTAACTGTTTTGCTATTTAAACCTATGACTCACCAACTATGTAGATAGTTGACCTTTTTGCGTGTTTTTCAAGATACTGAGAGTCCAGCTTTCATGATTGACGTCACACATAGGATGCCATTGGACCTAGTTAATCTAAACAAGGCTTATTTTTTTACTTGTTGATGTTTATTTGTATGTATGATATGACCTTGGAATTTGGTTAAATGAATTATAAAATCTTAAATAGTGTCATGTGCTTATGGACAATCATCATGCCCCAACGTATTCCGCTGTCGGTTGGGGTGTGACACTTACCTTTTGACTCGATCACTATTTACGATGACAATTCAGGTGGTGAGGACAGAGGAAAACGATTTCCCAACGATGATGGTATAAAATGGTGCCGACGCGGGGTCTAAGGTAATGTTTTTGGGAAACTAACCACTTTCTTCTCGGAATATTCTCTCACAAAGTATCCCATTTGATTGTTATGGTCGTTTGATTTCCTTCATTCAATAGTATTTTTCTTTTTGTTGGTTATATGGTCACTTATCATGTTGACTACTCAACTCATTGAGATTGTGGTTACCAATTGAGGCATAATCTCTTTTGCACATGGTAGTACGATGATTCCTTTTGTTATGTTTTTTTTATATAAGATGTTTTGGTTCATATATGCTTTGTGACAAGAAAAGAACAGATCCTGAAAGAGTATTTTCCACTAGGTGGGATTCCAGTATCGATTGAGATATAGGTTCTCCGAAATTTGGCACCTTTTATATGCAAGAGTGACTGCCGCTACCTATATATCTATGAATGCACCAAACTGCAGGTGTTGTAGCTCTTATACTAATTAAACGAGCATGCACAACGTGCAGGCTGCAACAACTTGCATCATATTGAATTTTTTGGTTATATATTGTTTTAGGACTTCATCATATTGATATTTTTTGGTTATATATTGTTCTTTTGTCTACAGAAAACTTTGGTTTTGAAAATTTAGATGGGTCATTGTATTATTTATATTTGTTTCTATATAGTGTTCATCAAGTTTAGATTACTTAAAGATTCACATTTAATTTAACCTTAAGTTCTTAAACATTCAACTGGAGTTCTTCCATCTTATAAACATAATAAGTTGTTGGGCTATACATTGTGAGGCATGAACATTAGATTGGGCTTATATTGGTTTGGGCTTAGTATGTTTACGATTTGGGCTTGGGGGGCCGGTTCTTCTAGTACGTTTGCGATATGTTTAGGGTTTTTGTAATGGGTAGTATAAATACCCAAGTAGTTTATGATTACTACGAAGTTGTTGATTACGATTTTCTGCCTCCTCTTTGTAATTTACGATCGTGATCATCACTCAATAGAAGATTGTTTCTTCTCCATTCAAGATTTGATTGTGTGCTTTGTTCTTCATCTCAAATCAAGTATTTTTCATCATCTTCTAGCTCGAATCAGTCACAAACAAGGATTCCGCACTTGTTTGTGTTTACGATATCATGAACGATTATTGTTTTGGGGCCAACAATTGGTATCAGAGCTAAGAATCATCTGATTCGAGGTTCCACGATATTAGATTCGAGTGTTTGGCTTGAAAAACTGGAAGCTTGTTGCTGTTCTTGGTGTTTACGACTGTTTCTGGGCTGATCTTGGAGTTTACGATCATATTCATCATCAAATTTGAGTTTACGAGCTGGAACTAAGTGTTTACGACTTCAAGATAAGATTTTAAGTGTTTACGACTGTGTTTACGACTCTGTACTGTGTTTACGACTTCAAGATTCAAACTTTGGGCGTTTACGACTTCGTTTACGATCCGGAGGAGATTACGATAAAGTTTATGATTCGGAGGAGTTTACGATCGAGTTCACGATCCGGTGTGTTTACGTCTAGGGTTTATGATCAGCAGCCTGTCTATATCGTAAACTGGTGTTTACGATCGGAAACTCATTTGGACAAATTTTTTAAGTTTTCCTAAGCTTTCGTCATGGATTTTGAACCTAGCATGTATCAGAAACTGGACTTTGAGATTGGATCAACTACTCGTCCTCCCAGACTCACATCGGCCGATAACTTCCTTGAATGGAAATATAGATTTCAAAACCATTTGAAAAGTGTTGACTTGAGACTTTGGAGATCAGTTTTTAATGGACTCTTCATTCCCACTCATACTGAAGCAGGAAAAGTTGGAGTAGTGAAAACTGAAGCAGAATACTCGGATGATGATTGGGAAAAGTGCAACAAGGACGAGAGAGCATATGCTATTATGACAATGGCGTTAACTCCTGAGATTGCACAAGGATTTAAGAAGTACAAGACATCAAAGAAACTCTGGGATGCTCTGTTGGTGGCATATGAAGGAAATCCTGATATCAAGGCGAGCCGCAAACAGATGCTAAAGCAAAAGTTCAATATGTTTAATCACATTCAAGGAGACACATTTGAAGCTCAAGTTCAAAGATTTGTGTCCCTAATTGCTGAAATCT
>JBCNJP010000013.1:19754509-19774319 GCA_039602395.1 Deinandra increscens subsp. villosa | reverse complement strand
TTTTGCGCGTCAAGAGGATCTCTTGACCCTGCCTTCCTTGACGCTTTTTTGCGCGTCATCTGGGCCCTTTCTTGACGCGCAAAAAGCGTCAAGAAAGGCCATTTTTGTAGTAGTGATACTACTTGCGATAAAATGGCACTCCTCTGTCCATATCTATCATGGTGGTAAGTATTTCAAAATTGCTATATATATTATGATCAATTTCCATAACCTAATTATCAATTATATGTTTTGGTGTAGGAAGGAATACAAGAAAAAATGGTCCTAATTAAGCTCAAATCTAGACAGTTGAAGATGAAGACCACATGGTAGTGTTGTTGGCTCCCGGATTGAAAATTAAATTGAGAATAATGCTTGTATGCAATGTAATTTTCTTTAATTTTTTATTTGTATTTCATTTGTATTTGACTTGTAATTGAATTTTATTTGATTTTTAATTAATAATTTGTAATAGGTTTTAAATTGGCCACGCGTATAGCAAGGACCCATCTGATTTCAACAACCTTTTGGTCACTTTTTTTTCTTCCCAAATATATGTGGCTAAAACACAAATATACGTGACAATATAATACCAAAGGCCACACTTTTTATATTATAACGTGGCCGTTGCCACCCTTTGGCCACACGTATTGGGAAAAAATATATGATTTCAACTACCCTTTAGCCACTTTTTTTTCCAAATATATGTGGCTAAAACACAAATATACGTGACCATATAATACCAAAGGCCACACTTTTTATATATTAACGTGGCTGTTGCCACCCATTGGCCACGCGTATTGGGACAAAATGTATGATTTCGACTACCCTTTGGCCACTTTTTTTTCCCAATTATATGTGGCTAAAACAAATATACGTGACCGTATAATACCAAAGGCCACACTTTTTATATTTTAACGTGGTCGTTGCCACCGTTTGGCCACGCTTATTAGAACAAAATATCTGATTTCAACTTCCCTTTGGCCATTTTTTTCCAAATATATGTTGCTAAATCACAGATATACGTGACCATATAATACCAAAGGCCACGCTATTCATATTTTAACGTGGCCGTTGCCACCCTTTGGCCACGCATATTCGGACAAAAATTATAATTTCAGCAACCCATTTGGCCGCGTTTTTTATAACATATATGGCTAAAACAAAAATATACGTGATAACATAATACCAAAGGCCACGCTTTTGATATTTTAACGTGGCCGTTGCCACCCTTTGGCCACGCATATTGGGACAAAATGTATGATTTCAGCAACCCTTTGGCCACGTATTTTTATAATGTATGTGGCTAAAAAACAAATATATATGACCATTTAATACCAAAGGCCACGTTAAGCAAACATATGTGGCTGTTGGGACCCTTTGGACACGCTTTCCGGAAGAATTGTTTGATTAGAACAACAAATATTGGTACCCTTTAGCCACGCTTCAAAGTGGTTTCAGCCACTGATATTGTAATGTGGCCGTAGGATACATTAGGTGACGGGACCTTTGGTGTCGATTGAAATGAAAAAAAAAACATGACCAAACACCTTTGGTCACGGTTTTTTTTCGTGGCTAAAGGTGAATTTTGACGTAGTGTTACTTCTGAGCCCACTTGGTTATATGATATTGATGAACTAACAACTACATTAAACATAACTTTTGAGAAGCCTGTTAGTAATTCTGTGCAGGTACAGAAAATCAACACTTCTGCTCATGAACATTGGAGGAACAGTACAAAAAACTTTTCCGTTGACCCTCTATTCTTTTCATCTATCAGCATGAAGCCATTAAAGCCAACTGTTGTGAACAATACTTATGATGTCATTCAAATTGAAGCAGATGCTGTTCCGGTTCAAAATTAAGCGGAAGAATTTCCAGTTCAAGTTCAAACGGAACTGCTGAAACTCCGGCTCATGTTCAACCGGAAAATTACAGTTTAGAGTCTTTGGAGAACTCTAACTCTAGGATTACTGAGCCCTCAAACTGAAATGATTTGGCATCAAATGAGCTCAGTTTTGACCATAAATCCTATGGTTAAATGCCTAGTTCCCATGTAAATGTGTGGAGCGACCAGATCATTTGCTAATCTAGTGATATCGAGATAGAGACGAGATCAAACGTAAATACAAATGAGATTTGTATTGATAAAGCTTGAGAGCATACAAACAGAAACACACACATAGAAATGCAGAGATATGACCAAGAGTTCTCTCAAGCTAACCAAGTCAACCCATTTATAGGTAACTTAAACTGTCGAGCGTACCATCCTTTGTACCATTGGTATGGGCGTACCATTTGGTACGGCGGACCAGCTGGTACGCTGCCCTTAGACTCATACAAATGCTCTTCATATAGATACAATACACGAGACACAAAGTAGCATAGGAATATGCTCTAACATCCCAAGAGTTGAACACAACACGTGATCCATTTCACTTAGTGGTAACATTGAGTCTGATGTGATCATTTCACAACTCAACTTTCCCAAAAATGGAAGAAGCCATGAATTCCTAATATTCCAATACAGAAGAGGTAGCAAGTATCTTCCGTTGGAAAATGTTATTGAAGATATGTCAGCTCCTGTGTTGATAAGGAGTAAATCTGTTATTGATGCAAACATTTGCTTGCATGCTGCTTTTCTGTCACAAGAGGTTCCTACCAAGGTAAAGGATGCTCTAGAAGACAACAGCTGGGTAGAAGTTATGCAAGAGGAACTGTTTCAGATCAACAAGCAGAAAGTTTGGGTATTGGTTAATTTGCCAAAGGCGGCAGAACCAATTGTTACTAAATGGGTGTTCAGAAGTAACAAGGATTACAAAGGAATTGTGGTGAAGAACAAATCAAGATTTGTAGGGCAAGGATATGCTCAAGAGGAAGGAATTAACTATGATGAAGTTTTTCCTCCTGTAGCAAGACTAGAAGCCATCAAAATCTTTTTGGCCTATGCTGCATTCAAGAACTTCCAAGTATTTCAAATGGATGTCAAGAGTGCCTTTCTCTATGGGTTGTTAGATCAAGAAGTGTATGTGTGTCAACCTCCAAGTTTTGAGGACCCACACCATCCTAACAAGGTGTGTAAGCTTACCAAAGCTTTGTATGGTCTCAAACAAGCTCCCAGGACTTGGTATGAAACCCTTTCCAATTATCTCTTGGAAAATGGGTACAGGAGGGGAGCAATTGACAAAACACTATTCATCAAGAAGGTTGGGGATGACATGTTGATGGTTCAAATTTATGTGGACGACATCATCTTTGGTTCATCCAATTCTGCTCTTTGCAAGGAGTTTGAGGCACTTATATGCAAGCAAAGTTCGAAAGGAGCTCAATAGGAGAACTCAGTTTCTTCTTCGGGCTGCAAGTGAAGCAAACTGACTCGGGTATTTTCTTGAATCAATCTAAATACATTCAAGATATGCTTAAACATTTTGATATGCAGTCAGCTTTAAGTACCAAGACTCCCATTTCCACATCCCACAAGCTCACAAGTGACTGTAGTGGTGAACCTGTGGATGAGCATCTTTATAGATCAATGATTGGATCACTCATGTATCTCACAGCAAGTAGGCCAGAAATTATGTTCAGTGTTTGCCTATGTGCTAGATACCAAGCATCACCAAAGGAGTCCCATATGTTAGCGATCAAAAGAATATTTGGATATTTGAAGGGTCAACCTAAATTAGGCTTCTGGTACCCTAAGAATTCTGATTTCACCTTCAAAGCATTCACTAATAGTGATTACGGAGGCTACAATTTGGACAAGAAATCAACTTCTGGCGGATGTTAGTTTTTGGGGTAGAGACTTGTTTCATGGCAATGCAAGAAACAAATCTGTGTTTCTACTTCTACTGCTGAAGCTGGGTACATTGTTGCTTCAAGCTGTTGCGGTCAAGTTCTATGGATTCAGAATCAAATGTTAGATTATGGAATCACATTCATGGACACTCCCATCTTTGCTGACAACAATAGTGCCATCTCAATCACCAACAACCCAGTAAAGCACTCCAAAACAAAGCACATTGATATCAGGTACCATTTTGTTAGAGATTATGCTGAAACGAATTTGATCAAACTGCTCAAAGTTCATACTGATAACCAATTAGCTGATTTATTCACTAAAGCTTTTGATGAGGCAAGATTTTTCTACCTTATCACAGCAATTGGCATGATAAACTTTGATTAAAATCCATTTTTCAGAAATCTTTAATAAAAGAGACCTTTGTGTCAAAGAGTCCGTCTCTTGATACAAAAAGAAAATGAAAAAGAAAATCTTTGTGTTAATTAGAAATCATTTCAGTTCACAATCAGTAGCTTCTGTCAAACTATGAAAACTAACACATGTCATTTTTCAATATTTAAGTGTTTTGGTTTTCCTTTTCAAGTTCCGGTTCAACCTGTGAGAAAAACAAAATGTGAAAATCTACGGGTGAACATCAACCGGAAAAATGCTTTGTAATAGTCGTGGAAAATGATTTTGAAAATAATTCTTCCAAGCGGAAAAATTACCGCTTGAAGTTCAAACGGAAGAAATTTAGTTTTTAAAATAAAGGAGAAAATGGGTCCGCTTGAACTTCCGGGTCCAAAAGTCAAAAGTTACTTTTCATTTAATTACTCGGAAGGCACAGCTTTGTAAGCGGATACACATTAAATTACCCATTATGTTTTAACCATTAAATATCCAATGTTTCAGTAAATATCCTTTTGGTAATGAAATGCTTTAAAGATTTGTATCGTATAAACCGCAAAGCATAAGTCACATCAGTTACTGAATGGTTGCATTAAAATCTCTCTCCTCCACGTCACCGACGAAAATGGTAAAAAGCCCTAGATTACCGTCATTTATTCATTTCTCACAAAACCCACACCCAATTTCTCTCCAAACTCTCCATAACCTCCATCAAACCGTCAAATTTTCTCTCAAATCCAACAATCTATGGCTCCCAAAGCGAGCACGAGTGGCAAGAAGCCTACCAGTGACTCCAAGTTCCTAGTGGAACACAATCTAGTGGCATATCTCGAAGTACCTAGTAAAACCGACATTTACACAGGCATGATCGAATTTCTGAAAAACTCCCATCTTCATCACGCGCTAACTGTTGAAGCGGTGATTTTCGAAGAAATTATGGAAGAATTCTTGTCAAACGCCAAGGTAGTCGAAGATAGCGATGGTGGTGAAACAATTGTGTCAACTGTTCAAGGCACAAAAGTGGAAATTGATGAGGTGATGGTTAAAAATGTATTGAAACTGAGGGATGACGATGGATATATCTTTGTGGATTCTAAGAAGTACATGCCGTTGTTCAGAGCCACAGGCTATGGGGGTTTACCAACGAGCAAGACGATCAAAAAGGGGCAACTTCCATACAAATAGAGATTCCTTGCCCATATAATCTTGGTGTGTCTCACTCCGAAGAAAGGAGGTTTCGATGAACTCATCGCTGAGCAAGCTTCAGCATTTTATGCGGTGGTAATGAGTGAAAATTTTAATTTTTCTAAACTTATTTTTCATGCCACGCCATCCTTTTTTTACATATATCCTAGGTTTTCTGACTTGTATTCTTAGGGAAGAATACCCTCAAATAAATTCGGGTGGTTCAATTTTGCACCAAAAACTTCTTAATGAGAAGACTTTTTCTAACCTAGCTTTAAATAAGTCAGCATTTCACGGAAGGGATAAAGACCATCCCCTGCCAATTCAAGGCATTTTCCTGATGAACCTGCACAAGATGAGGTTCAAAAAGAAACTGTTGCTGCACTTGAGCAACCTGCTCATGATGACAGGACTATAAACCCAATAGTTTCTGAGCCCACACCAGTCCCCACTTCCTCTACACTACAAACTTACCATTCGAAGAAGAGGAAGTCCACTACTAAAACTACCACCCCAGCACACTCATCATCTGAATCCCCCATCTGTCATTTTCAAAAGACAGAGAAATGTGGTTGCTAGGTCTGTAGATACAAGATTTGTGCATTGAGATCTGTGCGTCATGTGAAGTATCAAGCCAAGACAAAGACCAAGATCAAGACAAGATGGCTGTCAGCCGAACCTGGTCCCAACCTGAGGTTCGGATTAGACGAACTTCAGGTTCGCCTAAAGTTCGGCAGGCTACTATAAATAGATGTGGAGTCTTTGTAATCTGGGACTGAGTGTGTGAGATGTGTGCTTAAGTGTGTGTTTTCAAAGGTGTTTCTCTGAGTCTCTGTTCTTTGTGTTTCTGAGTTGTAATTATTCTTTCGATCAATAAAACAACTCTTAATTACGTGTTTCGTATCCGATATAGCTAGATTGAGTAGACGGTCAGATGCTCATGCAATTTCAAGTGGTATCAGAGCTATCTAGTTCATTCTACTGATCCGTGGTTGCTTCTTCAGATTTTTGAAACAATGTGTGTGGTTTTTGAGTGTTTTTACGAGTGTTTGATCATTTCGATCGAGTTTTTTTGTGAAAATTGAGCTCCTAAATCATTCATTATCACTTTTTCTGATCAACTGCTGCAAATCTCGTCAAATCCTATACAAATTTGAAAATTTTGAGTCGAGTATGTTTCTAATTGGACTAACCGTTGTCCGAACCTGAAGTTCGCCTGGATAACCGCTCCAAACTTCGAGTTCGTCGAGGTTCGGTCAAGGTTCGGAAAAAGTGAGGTTTGGAAGAGGTTCGGAAGAAGTTTAGAAAGGGTTTTGAGAGAGTTCGGTTAACGTTCGGCATTGTTAGGTTCGGTAAAGGTTCGGGTAGAGTTCGAATCACAGATTAAGGTTCGGATACAGTTCGGACATTCAGAATTCGAATTTTCAAAATGTTGGAAATTCAAGCTTTTGCCGCCATGCAAAACGAATTGCAAACTATGCTGAATTTTGATAACGAAACTGGGACAAGTCTAAAAGTTCCTAAGTTGTTGAAACTGGAAGATTATCAAAATTGGAAGTAACAATTTTCTGCTTACATAAGCACGAATGATATCGATTTGTGGATTCCAATTAAGAAGCTTTATCAACACCTAACTGTTCAAGGAGATTTTAAAGAAGTTCATACCTTCGACATTGCTGAAAGAAAATCATATGAGCTTGAACAAAAAGCATTTGGTTATCTTACGATGGCATTACCCACTGAGTTGTTACATCAATTTAGTACCTGCAAGAAATTAAAACAATTGTGGGATGCTTTATCTGCAAGGTGTGAGGGGAATGATCAATACAAGAAAAGTCGAAAGAACGTGTTGAGTAAGGAGTTTGATAATTTTCAGCATTATGAGAATGAAAACATCACAGCTCTTGTCTCAAGATTGTCACATCTTATAAGTGAAATGAATATTGTAGGGACTGAGAAGACTGATGGAGAGTTAAAAGAAAAGATTATGGAGGCTTTACTAGAAAAATGGGAAAATTATGTCTTGTTGCTTACACATGACAAATAATTTTCCACACTGACTTTTCATGATCTAATTGGTAAACTTCATGGTCGTGAGATGGAAATGATGAATTCCAACAAGTTCAAAGCAAATCTGCAAAATCCAGAGTAGTATCATGGTGAGAATGCTGCTAGTATGACGGCTAAAACTAAGCCAAGTCTGAGTTCTGCACTGCCTACTGCTTTTATTGGCAATATTTTTGGAAATTTTGAAAGTAATTCATCACGGGGTTGTAGCTTTACAATTCCAGAATCAACATATCAAAATGCTTTTTCTACTGACACAATGGATGATTGTGCTAAAATGATTGCTGCTTTGATCTCATCATCTTTTGGTTTGGTTAATAAGATTGTTCAGAGGCAAAAATAACAAGGGATGATCTTGATGAACTTGATGATGATCAATTAAATGAATTGGATTTATCTTGGCAGTATGCTATGTTGGGTCAAAGATCAAAGAGGTTTTTTAAGAAGAATGGAAGAGTTACTTTTGATTTTAATGGAAGGTTGGGTTTTGACAAGTCAAAGTTAAGATGCTATAAATGTTCAAAGCTTGGACATTTTACTAAAGAATGTCAACAAGAACATGTTACTAAACATGGGTTTACATCAGGTTCTCAACCATCTTCAAGCAATTCAACCAAGACAGCTTTAACAGTTCAGAATGATAGGGTGTATGACTGGGGTAAACAGTTTGATACATCTGCTTTGATTGTCATACATGAACAAGATGATTGACATTCTGATTCTAGTTCTTATGAAGCTACTGAAATGAAAGATTTGAATAAAAAATTGAAAGTTTAATGAAAGAAAATGAAGCTTTGATGGATGAAGTAAAAAAGCTCACTGATGAATTTAACTTGGTTAAAGCAGATTTGGAAGTTTCTAAGAAGAATGAGAAATAATTGGTTGTGAAGAATGATATGTTGGAAAAGGAGATTAACTTGAATAGCAAAGTTCTTCAATATGTCAAGCATGATTTGGAGATGTTTCAAAAGAATGAAAGGGATTGTCAAGAACGAAATGTCAAGTTGATAGAATAAAAGGAATAATTGACTAAAGAAGTCAAGAAATGGAAGGATGAAGCAGAAGATGTTGCTAATGATTTTTAAAACTTATTTGATAAATCAAAAATCAAACTTGATTTGCTCACAAAGAATGTTGAGGAATATGTTGCTAAAATTGAGGCATATCAAGTTGATATGGAGAAGCTGTTGGATGAGAAAAAGAGAGTTGGTAAGCATTAACAAAGTGCAAAATGCAAATCTAGAAATTCAAAAGCGTAATGAAGATAAAGTGAGAAAGGAGTTGTTTGAAGGGATGGAAAATCTTAGAATGCAGAAATCTGAAACACATAAAGTTGCAAAGAGATTGATTGCTACGGAGAAGGAGTTAGCTGAAGCTCAACAGAAAATTTTAGATTTAAAAATTCAAGTCATTGATGCCAATCGATTGCTTGATAATGTCTCAAATTCGCAATTGTTCACAAGTTTCTTAGCACATGATGCTTGCTAATTTTGAAAAGATGTTTGATAAGACGGCATCGCCTCCTGCTAATATCAAAGAAGCTTTGAAAGAAGTGAAAGATAAGGTTGAAGACTGTGACTAATCAAAGTTTTCATCATCAGTTTCTGAAGAAGAGAAAATTGTGAAGAAGAAGAAAACCAAGAAAGCCAAAAAGAAGAAAGGAAAGAAATCTGAAGTTCTTCCTGCTCCCCAATTTGTGTATGGTTCATCATCAACTGATAAGTCCAAATCAGCTACCTCAAGTGAGAAAATTTGTTCTCCACCTGATTTTGATGAGACGATTTTCTTTGAGCAGAAAAACATTAAAGAAATAAAAGCTGAATATTCAAAGTTAGCGAAGAATGGACATCGGGATTCTGTTTCTGAGGAGAAGATTTCTGGAAAGAATGTTGGTTTGGGTTTTCAGTCACAGAATGTCAAAGCTGAGGAGGTTTTAGCATCAATACCACAAGATTTGAAGAAGCTTAAAATGAAGCAAGTAAAGAAGGAAGTTTTCAAGGCTGAGAAGGTTTAACCCGAACGGTTTTACAAACTCAAGGGTTCGGAACAAATATTCTTCGATAAAGAATTTCCTCTTACTGCGTGGATGCTAGTAAAATTTCTGAAGTTTTTGAGAAGAAGGATGCTTCAAGAACCTTGAAGAATCAAAACGCGAAATTTTCATCTGAAGGTTCTTATTCTCGAAGCCCAACATTAAAATGGGTTCATGATCACAGGCATCAGGTATATGATTCTAATTTTGATCATTTTCGAGATATTCATGTTTGTGAATCTTTGCAGGCACCTAAACGGTGGGACAAAACTAGACGTATCTGTTATATTTTCCGTTAACAAGGACATATGGCAAAGGATTGTCCCACACCTGTTGTTTCAGATCCACAATTTCAAAAGATACTAGTTTTGGTAAACCTGCCAAACCAAATGTCTTTGATGAACAAGGCAGAGTTTTTAATGAATGTAAGCCTACATTATTTTTTAAACAAAAACGTTTTGTTCCTATTTTCCAAAAGGTTCAAAATGTAGGTTCATCATCACAGACACCTGTGATTGATTAATCAAAAACAGATTTACCAAAACAACGATCAATCTGGAAACCAAAGGTGGGTTCAAAGCAAAACCAGGACACTGTTCGACCAGAAGCTGTAGCTTCGGGTCAGGTTAAAAACTAATGAGTTTGACCAGTGTGTAGGTACTTCTAGAAGACCTATCAACGATTCCAAAGTTGTTGATGGAGTATTCTGTTTAACTTAAATTGCATGAAATATATTTTTCTAACCTGCAAGTTTTCTGAATCTTTAAAAAGCAAGGTATTCGTGTTGGTTGATCAATTTTCTTTATGTTTTCGTTTGATAAAATCCAAAAATAGAGTCTTGTTTTTATAAAATGAAAATCTAAAAATAGAGTTTTCATTTTAAGGGGGGGGGGGGGGGGGAATTGCATGTAAGGGGAGAAATTGTGAAAAATGCATGTTATGGGAAGAAGGTGAATACATGCAAAATATATAAGGAAGGTGAATACATGCACAATATATAAAACTTTGAGAAATTGATCATTGGAAAATGATGGTACATTGGCTTACTTATCTGACTCATGGATAGAGTAGATGAAAGAGCCATAGGATTATTGTTTGATATGTCTGGTAGGCTCGGCGAATCCGAGAGTATTCAGATGTGATATATACTAAATACTAATTCTTGACCATGTGGATAACATCTTGATGCAAATTTCATGACAAAAAGAAAAATAAGTGTGAAAATAAAATGAGAAGTCACTATGTATACACGTGTTCATTTTGCAAAGATTTAAACTTGTTTGATTTTCTTTATTTTGTCAAACGATCGGACTTTCTCTGCTTGCTCACAAGGCCGACCTGATTGTTGTTCGTTTGACGTTCTGCTTTATTTTATTTGGTGTTTCGTATAACTCATCGGACTTTCTCTATGTGTACGGGAGTACCGACCTACGTGTACGGGAGTACCGACCTGATTGTTGTTGGGTTATACAATTTCAACTTGTTTTAATTTTCTTATTTTGTTAAATCCGAGGCCTTATCTGCGTATCGAAAGATCGACCTTAAGGTAGACGATTTAACATTCTTATTTCTTTTTGCATGGAACGCAGTTGACAATATCATGAAAATATTATGCTTTGTGATAATCACAAGTGTTATCATACAAGAAAAAGAAGAAATCATACTAGAAAAAGAAAATGTCTGATAGTGTGGGTTACACTGGTCAAAGCAAATCTAATCAATACCTTAACATATCCAGATGTTATAAGTATGATTCTCCCTGAGTTTAAGATGGACAAATTATACCAGCAATCAGCATGACTTATGTGCTTCAATTAGTTGAAATTGAAGTGTAGTTCAGTGCGTCATGTTCAATATGATCCCGTATAGTGATCTTCCTCATACCAAAAATAGAGTTTGATTCTGTATTGCAATTTCATTTCGTTTCAGAAAAATACAAAAAGATTTTTGCTGTGTTTTAGCATAAGTTTGAAAAATCAAAAAGATTTTAGGTTTGTTTTGATATAAACTTTCTGAAAGTCAAAAAGATTTTTTTTTTGTTTTATATCCGATCTGATCAACACGTGATGCACATCAATTTTCAAAATCATATCTTGGAGTCTCGAAGAGACGTTTTGCCCCAAGATTATTTAAATTTTGAGCAAGTTGCTAAAGTGAAAGATATGACAACTTCAAGTCTTCTGAATCTGTTGATAAGAGACAGAGATGCACCAGACATTGTCAAGTATTCAAGATCAAGCTACGATCAAGTTGTGGAAGAGTTTGTTTGAAGATTCATTTCAATGGACGAACGGATTCTACACTTCAGGGGGAGCTTGATTGAAGATACAGTTTTGATGATGTTGCAGAGATACTGAACACAACGAGGGGAGTTTGTAGATACAAGATTTGTGCATTAAGATCTGTGCGTCGTGTGAAGTATCAAGCCAAGACAAAGACCAAGATCAAGACAAGATGACTGCCAGCCGAACCTGGTCTGAACCTGAGGTTCGGATCAGATGAACTTCAGGTTCGCTTGAAGTTCGGCAGGTTGCTATAAATAGATGTTGAGTCTTTGTAATCTAGGACTGAGCATGTTAGATTTGTGCTTAAGTGTGTGTTTTCAATGTTGTTTCTTTGAGTCTCTGTTCTCTGTGTTTCTGAGTTGTAATTGTTCTTTTGATAAATAAAACAACTCCTAATTACGTGTTTCGTATCTGATATAGCTAGATTGAGTAGACGATCCGATGCTCACACAATTTCAAGGTCCCCTCCACCTATGCCCACTGACCAACCTCAAGCTTCTAGCCCCGTTATAGGCAAAAAGCCCAAACGGAAACTGACCAAAGTAGGATTATCTCTTAGGGATGAACCTTCTTTTGACGGGGGGGGGGGGGGTCATTAGCACAGGATGCACAATCCCCATCCGAAAGGTTTTCACCCTTACATTCCTTATCACCCTGGAGTGACAATGTACGCATTTCTGATCCAAATGAGGGTGTTATTAACTCGCCCACCTCATTACATGAGAATATATTGATGGATCATGACCCTGATACATTGATCCCCCACTCCTCACCGTAGGTGAATCTCAGGAGTTTAGAAGAGAGTCATGCAGGAAAAGTTGTTGCTGCCCATGAATTTTTTCCACCCTAACTGAATTGGTTCAGTCTTCCATGCTTGTTGTTGGTGCTCTTCCTGAGCATATAAATATGATTACAAGGCTACTGAAAGATGTGATTTTTCTGGCTAAAAATGCCTTTCATCAAGTGGAAAAGAACAAAGCCTCCACCAGTAAAGCAACAACAGAAAATGTTGAAGATATAGGAGTTGAACAAAGTATAGGAACCGCAGTCGTAGGAACTATAACCGAAGGGGTTGATGAGAATGTATTAAAAGATGGAGAAGGAACAGAGGTGATTGAATCTCTTGACTTGGGAACTAAGGTCACCAAACCTCAAGTGGTGATTGAGCTTCAAGCTGAAGTCCAAGCGGATGCCCAAGCGGAAGATCAACCGGTAGTTCAAGCTGAAACTCAAATAGAGGTGATAGAAATTGATAAAAACACACCTGATCCTGTTTTCAGTAAGAATCACTCTATATTTGGACCTGGCCAGCTTCCAAGAGATGAAACTGAAGACATTCCCCAAACTCTGCCTGCTATGAGGAGTGAAGAGCCGATTCAAGCGGAAGAGCAAGTTCAACCTGGTGTTGCTTTAACCATATATCAGGTTGTTCACACTCAAGAATCCAAAGTTCTAAACAAGTTTGTGGAAGATGCCAGAGCCGCTGCTGAGAATGAAATGTTAGCAAAAGAATTTCAAGAGGAATTGGACTTAATTTAACAGAATTGGGTAGTTGAAAGCTTGTTTGAAAAAGCCAAAAGGAGATCCTGGAATGGAGGTTGAGAGAATACAACCTAGGAGGAATGGAAGAATGATGAAAATTATAAACTACTGAAGAAGGTTAAAAGGGTCCTGATTGTAAGAACCTGAAGATTAGAGGAAGATATGCTTCATATGAGGGTAAAGGAGATATGCAGCTTGATTGACCCCATATATCAAGAGCTCAGAGGAGATAGCTTTGCTGTTAACCCAAGTCTGGTGCTGCCCATGCCTTCAAAGTTAATCTCAGGTATGGCAACTGACATATGTATCAAACCAGAACTGGATGACTTTGCTAATATCCTACGTCCACCTTCCTTCATATATGAGCCAAGCCTGCAACCCTTTCATCATCATCCCTTGCTTTGGTTACATATAAACCTCCCACCATATCCAAAAAGGTTGCCACTAAGCTTTCAAACCCTAAATACAGGACTAACAACTTTACCCCAATCATCCCTTTCAAAAAGAAACCCACTTCTAACCTGGATTTGTCAGATATCTTACCATCATCACCTCCTACTAGCCTTGCACCAGAAGCCATTAAACTACCCACTCAAAAACCCAAACCTCTACCACCTCTTACTATAAGAGAACCTTCATCCACCACTGCTCCCACACCTCCAACCAAACCACCTGACCTACCACCTGGTCCCTCTTCTCCTTCATCAAAAGAAAAAGCTCTAATTGATCAAGAATCAGAAGAGGATTCTGATGAAGAGAAAAAGAAGAGAAATATGAGACTGTTGCATGCTAAGAGAAAGAGAGATCAGAAGCAAAAGAAGAAAGACCCACCCAGAAAGAACAAAGTTATTGGGTGGACAGCAAATGAAGACACATTTGATTTCACTCTCCAACTTCAAAATGGCACATCCAGAGTGGTAAATGCTCACCAAGCCACCAGAATTTTTGATAACTTCTAGTTGACTGACATTTATGTAAGGCTGAGAGAAATCACGAGCCCAAACAGAGCCGAGCATCTGTTGAGAATGAGCATAGAAACTACAGTGCTCGAGTATGGGTTGCTTTACAGATCTCAAGTAGACACTAATAATGAAGAAGAAGAACCTATCAGTGAGATCAAAGTTGTCATATGGAAAGAGGAAGAGAAGCTATTATATGTTCAAGATCAGTGGAACGAACGAGATTGGGAAGCACTTAATCATGTGAAAGTGACTAAAACAAGCATGAAAGAGCTATCTCAGGATTTGGATGCAAGCATCAGGTCCTTGGACAAGTAGGTCAAGGAGAAGAATTTGTGTACTAGTCAATTTTTGAGGATTACTTCGAAGATGGAGAAGAATTTAATAGCATCAGCTTAGGGGGAGATTGTAAGGAATATAACTTTAATGATTCTGGCTGAAGTCTTAATTTGGAGAAATTCTGGCTGACCAGAGTCCAAGTGTAATTCTATAGTTCAAGCGGAAAAGACTTTCAAGCGGAAAGAAGCAGTTTTGTCCTATAATGAATATTCCGGGTGAACTCGATTATCCACCAAATAATGAGTTCAACCAGACTTTTCCTAAGAAGTATTTTCAGTGTCTAATCCCTGCAAAAGCTTCTTGGTTGCTTCAATATCTATCAAAGCCGCTCTCCTAAAGTAGATAGTTTCTGATCACACGCAAGATATACCATCTGTCGAAGATTATTCCTTTGGTAGTAGTATTTGACTTTTGTAATCAACGGTCTAGATGATCGTATGGAAATCAATGGCTATCATTGATTTCCCTTAGCACTATATATAGCATAGCTCGTCTTCAACTTCGTACAAGGATGTTTTGATCCTTATCACTGTGTAATATTGTTGAGTTAATGCAAATAGTGTCGAGTATAATTTACCTCGTCTGTTACTAAATTCATGCAAACAACTATTATTCACAAGTGTTAGTTGCTAGAGTAAAGTGAAGGTTAACTTAGTTCCGTAAGGTTAATCTTACAAAACTTAATTAGGTGTTAAGTAATTTCGATCCTACATAGGGTGAGTTTTATTTAGGTAAAGTGTCGGGAGTTTAGTGTGGTGATGTGGCGCTGATGTGGCAGAAAAGTGGTTTGGTGTCTTGGTGTCTTGGTGTCTTGGTGTCTTGGTGTGAGTATTACTAATAACCTTACAGGAGTGTTTCCTCTTATTGGACTTAGGGACAATAAGTTCATTTTTAGCCAAGCTGTGTTGAATGTGGAATCAGGCAATGTCGCAAAACACGAGAAGACTTGTTCAGATAATCAACATTTGTTTGTCTCGTTTGCATTTGACACATTTGGGTCCCTAGCTGATGTGTCGGATTTGAACAAGAAAAATGGTCAAGTTAAAAATGGTAAATACTGAGTGACCAAACCACACACTAGGGCAAGCGTACCCGTCGTATGCAATATAGTATCAATAAGTACCGAGTATCAATCCAAGGACGCGTAAAGCAGGCTCTCGATATAAGGACTTTGCTAATATTCAGTCTGACAAGGTTTTGATTTAAAGCTAATGATGAAAACAAACAGATAACTGGTAGAAACAACTAAGTAAGCAAACACAACACACGAAACGAAATAACAATATAAGAAAAATGCCACCCGGATAAGAATCCTTTGAGCCTGAATGTCACCTCAAGTCTGACTAATCAATGTGATAACTACCCCCAATGATGATAACCAAGGCAAATAAGACTATAGACACATCTTAAATACTAAGGCAATCCCAAATAAACGTCCAGGTAGTAAACTAGATGAAACCGCCTAATTGCCTAGTCGCTTCGGTCAAAGCTAACCAAACACACACGAAAGGAACTACACTAGAAAGGTCTCTCTAAGCGGGTCCTAAACGTGACTAATTCTGATTTGAAACCCCAAGAATTTAGGCAATGCTAAACACGAATTGAAAAGCCAAAACCTTACGGTCATAAGTGTTCTAACTAGTCAAACAATGCCTAACAACCACCTAATGTGCTAAATGAATCGGTCAACTCAATTTAAACACAAATATAAACAAAATCAGCCCCAAATCATACTCATATAATCATGTAGATGGTCATCGGATCATGCATTAAGCTAAAACTCAAAAAAAAGTCAAAGTTTAACAATGAGAAATCAAATAACTAGTTGAAGTTCTTCAATCTATATCAAATTTCCCACATCATATGAATCTAACAGAGGCTAATCAAGCATATATGATCATTCAAGAGGTCTAAATCAGAATCAATAGGCTATTTCATCATATCACATTGAAAAGTCAAACAATAAAGTCAAATCATGCTCAAATTCATCAAATCCAAGTGACAATATGAGATCTAGCCACTAAACATCATCAAAACAACTAAAAATCCAATCTTTAGCATGTTCATAATCTGAGATTTACAAAGAAAAGGGAAGAGAAATCAAGCCTCTAGATGAATTTGGAAACCAAAAATGTGTAGATCTTCAATTTCTTCATCCAAAAGCTTCAATCTTGAGTGCTAAATCTTCCCTTGATGATTCCAGATCTTAGAGATAGTTATTGGGGTTTTTCTAGAGGTTTATGGGGGTGTTAGAATGCTGAAAACGGCGGCCTCCAAAGCTTATATAGCGAAAAAATTAGGGTCTGATGTGTCGTCAGCTCAGGTTGCTGGGTCTGAGAAACTGGGCTGGCGCAGATAGATGATAAAAGAATATCAAACCAGATTTAAAACATCAGCAGCTGCTGGCCTAGTGGTAAGTATCTCGCTGGATGAACTAGAGGTCAGGGGTTCGATTCCTCTGACCTCCAAATCTTTTTCTTTCTTTTCGCTGGGCTGCTGGGCGCTGGGCCAGCTGTTGGGCTGGGCTAGGGACTGCGCTGCTGGGCTGCTGTGCTATACTGGGCTGACGAACTGGCTGGGCTGGACTGCTGAATGTATAATTATTTTTTTTTTCTTTTTTTTCTTTTACTCATAACTTTTGCATCCGGACTCCGTTTCCGCTCTCGTTTTTTGCGTTGTTCTTCTAAAATCACCACGGACGCACCGATTACCTAAAATTCAACAAATAAACCCAACAATAAATATCACATTCTAATAAACACAATTAAAAATCCAAAGTTAATGTGAAAATGATATATTTCTCAAATATTAATAGAAACCCCAATCAAAAATATATAATTCAAATATTAAACGATTAAGCACCAAATTTGATATTTTCAAATTTAAAAGGCATTTAAATGAGGGAATTTATTTAATTTATTTATATACAAGATATTACGCATCAAATATCCCCACACTTAAACTTTGCTTGCCCTCAAGCAAAATCTTATGCAACACTTCTACAAGCCAATCGAAAACGCAACGCCTCACCCAACCCAATGCAACTACTCAAGCCCACAAGCATCACCAATTCTCAAGATTTACACTTTTCAAAAGATTGACAATCCAACAAGCAATTATGACGTTTATGTTAAAAACATGGAAATGCTTACTAGCTCGACACACATCAAGGTTCAATCAAACAAGCATCATACCCCTCACAATGATCACTCAACTCGGTGAAATTTAGTGGATAGATGATTAAAAAGATCATCGATTTAAGTGGATCACTCAAGGCCAAACATGCACCCCATTGTCATAAGCTTGTATCGAAATCGCATCTCCACCAAATAACATAAAACCGGACATAAATCAAGAGGACTTTATTAAGGGTTGTAATGTTAGGCTAGGGTTTAGGGTATGGAATGGGAATGTGAAAGTGGCGAAGTGTTTAGAAATCCGGAAAAGTCAATAAACAAACTAACACAAAAAACTATTTACATAAAGTAACTCAAAGTCGGGTAATTTTGACCCGAACACACAAAGCTAAGAACAACTCTATTTTTTTTCAGCTTTATCTTAGGTCTATGACCTCCAATAATGAGCTAGAATTTTCTGCATTTTTTTTTCATTTTTTTTTCTTTTTTTTCTTTTTTTTTTTTTTTTGCAATCTCATATGAATTCCTAGAATGGAGATTGAGTACTAGGAGAATCACACTTAATCACTATTTTTTTTTTAACTAAATATGACTTGATGAAACTAACAAAAAAATACTACACAAAATCCTAAACTAATCCGGATTCTTCACACAAGGGTTAAAGAACAAAAATAAAGGCTAAACAAAAGGCTAAATGGGTCAAAAAGTGGGAAAATCAAACGAGAAGGAAAAAGGCTCAACGGGTTTTCTAAGGGATAATGTTTTAGGGTAGGAAAAATGATAACGATCAAAGAAAAAGGCTAAGTCAAAGGGGGTGTAATCCTAATGCCTCTATCATTTCTATGCCCAATTTTAGTTCATGATCTCGACGCGTATAAACAACACAAGTTCTAAAATGAAAGCGCATGATGGCATAACACTCAACCAAACGAAAGTGAGTAAAATAATGTAACATATAATGCAATTTAGGCTCAAATAACTCACGGAAACGGATGGAAAAGGGCTACCGATATGATGCAAGCTATCAATCCCCCATCTGATAGTTTCACTAAGTAAAGCATTCCATTTATTGATTTTATTTGAAAAAAACACTTGCTTGGAAATACTTTTTCAAGATACTCGAAGAAAAGGTTTTGACTAGAGACAAGCATCGTATACATAGGCGAGCAAAACGTCACGAATTACATCAACGGGCCCACTTCCATGTGCAATAAGACGGGCAAAAATCTCAATTTCAACTAAAAACAGGGGGATATGATAAGAAAATTTGAAAAATTTTCACAATTTTAAGCAATTTCAGTTCAATTGACCCCCATCCCCACACTTAATTCGTACATTGTCCCCAATGTACGCTAAACAAAACAAAATAAAGGGGAAAGGGAACTGAAATACTCCCCTATCACTGTCATGTGCCAGTGTCTGGATGCTGAAAAATGAAACGAACCAGCTCTTGACTGAACAGGTGCCAGAGCTGAATCCACAAATGCCAAAAATCCTCCACAATCAAAGTATGCATCATGAAACAGCTCTCGACGAACATGCCAGAACCGTCTCGCCAGAACAAACTATCATCCAAGCACAACCAAATCATATCAATCACAAATATAAATCAATAAAGCACAAATATCTCGAGTTGTGTGTCAACAAATGAATGCAAAATGAAAAATACAACTCGGATAATAACTAAACCGGTGAATCAAGGTAGCTGGCGGTCCCGTGGTGAATCTGGAAGAAAACAAAACCCAAAATGAAACAAAAGCGATCGGATTGCAAAATTTGGCACTTTTAAAAAAAAATATTTGAAAATTTGAGTTCTTGGACGATTGATCAAATGCGGGCCGTTTGTTGTGAATTATGAAGTGAACGGCCGACATTTAACCAAAAGTCAACAGAGCCTACAACACAAACATGCAAACCGCCCGGAATGGAGATTGAGTACCAGACGATTCGCAATGTGTGCATCAGAAGATCTGCCATATGTTTATGCCAATTTGCAACCAATTGCTCAACAGCACCAACCCACAGAAAAGTAACATTTGATCAAAATAGACCGTTTGTTTGTCAATTATGAAGTGAACGGTCCACTTTGACCAAAAGTC
>JBCNJP010000013.1:19735050-19754009 GCA_039602395.1 Deinandra increscens subsp. villosa | reverse complement strand
CAATATATATATATTTTCCACATAAAATCATAAGTATAATTATCATATAAAATGACATAGTGTTCACATATATAGAATCTTAGAATATGATTTATATAAAATCATAGAACATAAAAGAACGTCTAAACTCAAATGAATGCTCGGTGCTACTCATACAACCCTAGATAACAAGGTAAACACAAGTCAAACACATAAATGTTTGCACGACATTTATATCAGTTAACGAAAATGTTCTCACAACATATATATCAGCTTAAGTTCAGTTAAAGTCAGGAAAATACCCGAAAAGACGGATTGTCACACGCCGGTTCGAGGCCCGGGCCTGTTATGCATCGGTTGAGGTTGCGGGTCACCACGATCATTCAGAATATTAGTTTGAGTAATGGGTCAAAGTTTCGGGCTTAGTTTTATTGTTTTAGGCTTAATGGGCCTATTTGGCCAAGTCGGGCTCAATTAGGTGTTCGGTTGAAGGTTGGCTTAATTCTTGACAACGATTTCAGTTTGTGATGTTTTTATTTCATAAAAACAATTGTTTAAGTTGATCATAAAAGTTTTTCAGAAATCAGTTATATTTTTCTATTTTTCGCACGGGTTACGGATAACGTTTTCAGTTTGTTAGTTCGTGACAGTTTAAAGCTCGACCGTTCAGATTGTTTTAAACCGAATAATTTTAGATGATCGATCGCTTATCACTTTGTCATGTCGATTATATAAACGTTCGACGCTAGTTTCGGATAGAATATAAAAATACATTTAATATTTATTTTTCTTATTATTGAAGTTCCATGATTTATACATGAAATTTCTAAGCATTTAACGGGTATACACTTCTAGTACAAACGCGTGATTATGTTTACGTCATTAGTTATTAATCAGGCACAGTAATTAGCAGTTTAAACAGTAATGGATCAGATAAAGCACAATTTATACTAAAATAAAAGTCAAAGTAAACGGTTTGACTTGGATTTTCGGACGAGGTGTCACACATGTATCACATTTTCACAAGTGAACATGGCGAGACAATTAGAAGCTTAGAAGATGCTCTAAATGGGCTTTCTGAAGATGAGATACGAGATATTGTCAGGATTGGTGATACTGAGAGCAGAATAGTGACATGGACCTATCATGAAAGTCTCATATTTCACAAGGCCAAATTTCGGTTACAAGCTATTGAAGAGCAGAACATGATGGGAACCGGATGAACTTGGCTGGAAGAAGAGTTGATCCCTGTATTTGTGTACAATTGCATAAGTTGTTCCAGTTTGTATATTAACATAAGTTGTTACAATTTTATTCATACACTTTTAATCTATAATAATATACACATTTTCAATGAATCATAGCAGACCTCCATTTCACTCATAACTGTGATCTTACATGAAGTATATATTCATATGCAATGTTAGTATATGTTGGCATTTTGATATGGTGGGATGAGATGATTTATAAACAGGATAAATTTTACTTCTTCAATAAGTTGGAAGAAGACAAAACCGGATAAACTACAATTCCTCAGGAAGAAGAGTTCATGAGGATTAAGAGAAGATGAACTAGAGTTCTTCAGGATGAACCGGATAAACTAGAGTTCTAAAGTTCATCATCAAAGAAGTTGTTGCTGCTGCTGCTGTCATCAGGAAACAGCTTTTGACCAGGCGGCAATCTCGTTCCCAACTCGAAGGTGTAGGTGGAATCCCTGTTCGGGATTAAATACATATCCAGCTCTCTCTCTCCACCTCTAGTCCCTGGAGATGAAGTTACATATCCCCTACAACTTCTTCAGTGATGAAATCATCGTACTCAAGCCCATTTGTGATGGACAGAGGTGGGATCCTCCAGTAAATGAGGAAATAGCCGATCGATGTGTGGTTTAGGTATTGCACCATTTGATTCAGATCATGACAATTAAATGTGCGACTGTCGATATAGTCGACATAATCCACCTTTCCCTTCCACACATGCTGGCCGGCAGCATTCCGGTGGAAATCGCCACAGTGATGGATCTTGAGGGTGAACCTCCACCCACCTGTAAAAAAACCCAAATGCAGAGTGGAGAGTAAGTAATTAAAAACCATAAAACCCTAAAAATAAAAACTTGCAGCCATTATTGAGTGAAAATACACTTACGGGAAGTCTTGCCATAGTAGGGCGCTAGTTCATTAACACCCTTAATCCTCCATTGCTTACCAAAGGCAGCCATTGATCGATCGAAGTTTTTTTCTTGATGATCAGGAGTTCGTACAGAAGATTTTGGTGGCGAAAAAGTGGAAATTTAAAGGCAGACATGCCACGCTACCAGCTATGGTGGGAAGACGTGGAAAGGTCAGGCCACGATAACCGTGTATATTTTTGTACCTTTACCACACAAATCCTATTTTTAACGTGTCTATTTATTACCTTTAGCAAAGCAGATTTTGTTGATCAATTATTTTTTATATGATGGGAGTAATTAAATAAGTTCTGGTTAAAATATAACTAATTAACACTTCTGTCTCAATGGTTCTTCTTAATCTTGTAGTGTGTTCCTTTCTTTTGATTGACCCAGGTTCAAGCCTTGTTTTTAGACTGACCCAGGTTCAAGCCTTGTTTTCTACATTTTATAATTTTTTATTGTCTAATAGTGGATGACATGATTTATAAACTCGATAGATTTTACTTATTTAGTAAATTGGAACAAGAACAAAACCGTATGTACTAGAATTCCTCGGGAAGAAGAGTACATCTGGAATGAGAGCAGATGAACAGAACCGGATGACATTTTTAGACAACTGTTTCACTGCCTTGGCGGACTGAGATGATTTATAATTAAACATGATAAATTTTGGTTATTCATTAGAGAAGAAGAAGAATAGAACCGGATGAACTAGAGTTCTTCTGGATGATTTATAATTAAAAAATTCTATTTGCAACGGAAAAATTAAGATTCATGTATACTTCCAGAAGAACATTCATTCTGGATGAATGTTTATAACCTTCCGTTAATTACCTTTCGCCACGCATATAATTTCATATCGTGACCATTCATCATCTACTTATTAGTCACACAACCTAATAACAGTGGCCATATGTACTAGCTTCTAGCCACATAACTAAGTAAAAACAGTGGTCATTGCTCACATTTAGCCACACATAATATACACTTAATAATTTTGTTTTTTTTTAATTTACTAAGTAATAAAATCTACTCTTCCGTCACACAACATTATTAAAGCGTGGCCATACATTCCTTTTTGGTCACACGAATAAAAAAATCATAAAAATTCCATGGCCGTTTGGTGCATTTCGTCACTCTTTTTTAAGTGTGACAAATAAGTGTCACATGTTTTTGTAAAACAGTGGCTAAAGCCACTGCACCTGATTGTTGTTGTCACAAAAATTAAAAAAAAATACGTGGCTAAAGGGTCCAAAGGCTATATATTTGGCCATGGGTACAAAATATGTGTGGCTAAAACTAGTGTGTTCTTACCTTTAGCCACATTTTTTTTAAAACCGTGGCTAGGCGTTTTCGAAAAAAACTATGGCTAAAGCCACTTTTTGACGTAGTGTAAAGTTGTTCTTTGATTTCTCATTAAAGAACACATTCAGTGTTTCTTCAACAACTTTAGTTCTTTTGTTTTATACTCTATATGCTTTTGACTCACCAGAGTACCCAACAAAATATCCATCATCTGCCTTTTCAGCAAATTTTGGCAATATTGGTTATCAAAATTGTAACAGGGCATCCAAAAGATTTAAAGGAATAAATGTTAGGTTTTCTATTTCTCCAAAGCTCATATGGTGTTTTGTTTTTCCCTTTGACAATTAAAATTTTGTTTTGGACATAACAGGCAATGTTTACTACTTCAGCCCAAAAGATCACAGGTAATTTATAGTCGGCCAACATTGCCCTGGCAGCTTCAATTAAGGTTCTGTTTCTCCCTTTAAGCAACTCCATTTTGTTATGGAGTTCTGGGAGCACTGAACTGCCTGGTTATCCCTTTTTCTTCACAAAATGAATTTAAATCATGATTTTTTAAATTCAGTGCCATTGTCACATCTGATTGTTTTGACTTTTTATTTTGACTAATTTTCTATCTTGACAACAAGTGTTTTCAACAATTCAGCAGTTTCATCTTTTGTTTTTAGAAAGAAAACCCAAGTGTATCTAGTGAAATCATCAGTTATTACAAAACAATATGACCTTTTTCCTAAACTCATTACCCTAGTTGGCCCAAATAAATCCATGTGCAGCAACTCTAAGGGTTGAGAGATAGAACTTTCAGCTTTTGGCTTGAAGGAAGACTTGTGTTGCTTACCCTCGAGGCAAGGCACACAGTGCTCAGAACATGTAAATTGTTTAGCAGGAAGACCCTTGACTAAACCAAGATTGAAAATTATGTTCATGTTCTTGTAGTTCACATGTCCTAGCCTTCTATGCCAAAGATCAGACTCGTCAACTGAGGCCTTGGATATGAAACAGGCAGTGCCACTTGTAGGTGTAGCAACTGACATATCCAATACATACAATCCTTCTTTCCTGGGTGCTCTAAGCAGAATCATTTCCTCAGGAATTTGGACTTCAGATTTCAGTATGATTGCCTCTTTCTCATTAAACACAACATTTAACCTCTTGTCACACATTTGTGAGACACTGAGTGGGTTAAAATTTATTGTACCAACAAGATTAACTCTATCAAAACTTACTGAACCATTTGTAACATCTCCTCTAGCTGAGATGTACCCCTTGTTACTTCCAAAGGCAACAACTCCTCCATTGAATGTTTTTGTGTTTTCTAGGATATTTTTATTTCCTGTCATGTGACTGGTGCATCCACTGTCAATGATTCACATTCGATCTTGACTCTTATTATGTCACAAACTTATTAATTTTTGTAAGGGACCCAAGCCTTTGTGGTCTTGGGTCTTTCCAATGCATCATTATACTTGTACTCTTTTAGTACTAAAGTATTTAAAATAGGTTGCTCAGTGAGCAAGTCATCATTCTCAAGGTCTAAATTTTGATAAGAACCTTGTTGATGAAATTTCTCACTTCCTATTTTTATTTTACTTTCCAGTGCTTTTCTCTCTCTGAATTCTCTAAACTTCCTCTGTTTGTCTTGACTCAGTTTTCACAAAATCATTATTTGGAAATTGGTTATGACTTTGGACTCTAGTTCTTTCTGGTGAAGCAGCATACTTATGTGATGCAAAGCTGTTTTTGATAAATTTTGCACTTTGAAGCGGAACAGTGGAACTTCCGCTTGAACTAGCGACAAACTCATTTTGACCAAAATTTCATTCAGTTTGGAAAAAGTTTCGAGGATTGACTTTTCCTCTTAAAGGGTTTCTCCTTCCTTGACTTTCAAACAACTCATAATTTTCACTAAACTTCACAGACGGTCTTTGTTTCAAAGCAGTGACAGACATGAAGTTTTTCTTGTTTTCCGTTTGAACTTGAGTTCGAGCGGAGAAATGTTCCGCTTGAACTTCAGCCGAAAATTTGTTTTGTTTGAAAACTGAGAAACTTCCATTTACTTCATTACCAATTAAAACCTAATTTGAATTTGACTCAAAATGTTTAACTGTATGATTTTTAACAGGTGAAACTTTTCCTGTTAGCTTCTTAACCAGATTTTGACTTTTCATAGTTTTAGGTTTTACAGCTTTGTTTCTGTTCAGAGGGTTAAAATAACAATCAGTAGCTAAATGACCAATTTTACCACAAACTATAGACTCTGGGATTCTTGGAGAATCATATGACTGAGTGTATCTATGGGATTTCTCATTAGTTTCTTGACTGAATATAGTTCTACCAACGGTTTGACCCTTGCCAGTTTTAACATTTTCAATAAGTTTCCCTCCAACCTTTGACTCTTTAGGTTCATAAAACATAGGTGGAGGCATGTCAGGCCTTGGTTTCAAAATCTTTGATTGATCGACTGCTGCAGAGGTGCTTGCAACAGTGATTTCGGTCTTAACAGTTTCACATTTTTCTTTAACAAATGTTTCAGAAGCAGTGTCATCAACAACTAAGCTGACTGTGCTATCAGTTTGTAGGGTAGGAATTGGCTCAATTACAGGTAAATAATCACCTGGTGGTTTAACAGAGTTGTAACAAACCCCATTTTTTTCATACATAGCACATTTCCAAAGTTTTTCAGCCTTTTTATTTGCTTTTTGGAACTTGTCACACGTACATTGAGCTTCAGTTAGATTTACCTCAAGAGCACCCACATCTGCCTTAGCATGTTGGGTCTCCTTCCTTGAGGCGTTCAGCTTTGAGATTAGATCATCAATCAAGTTTCTAGATTTTAGTTTGTTTGTTTCAGTTTCTCAATTTCTTCATTTAAAGCCGTTACTTTAGAAATGTATGAATTTTTAGTTTTTCTAAAACACTCTTTTAACTCTTTTAAGTTTGAAACTTCTTCAATCAATTCAGAAATGTGATTCATGTATCTTTCCACTTCTTCAATACAAGCAGGAGACCACAGGTGTGTTAGCACTTTCTTAGGAATAGGTTTTACCTGAGATGATGACTCTTCCTTGGCCATGAGTGCATGGTTGATTGGCTCAAATTCTGTAACAACATCTTCCCATTCAACAAACTTCGTTTGGTTAGCCACAGCTGCAGTTGAGTTATTGTTGTTTCCATTTCCGCTTGGTTTTGGTGGTGTTGGCTATGAGTTTGAGGAACCATTGGTGTTTTTGTTCTTGTAGCTGTTGTTGTTGTTGTGATGATTGCTTCCTTGACTCTTCTACCATGAGCTTGAGTTTTATACTGACCTTCCTTTCTTGGACTTGAACACTCTCTTGCAAAATGACCCAATTGGTGACAATTATAAAACTTGACCTTACTTTTGTTAAGACCAATAGGTGCATTTTTGTTGATACATGGTCCTTGATCGTCATGTGAAGTATCGAATACAAGACTGATTCACACAATAATGCTGAGGTCCTAACTCAGGCCGAACCTGGATTTCGGACATGGCCGAACCTGGAGTTCGGACATGGCCGAACCTCGGGCCGAACTTCAGGTTCGGACCAGCGGGTTTAGCTTAGTATAAATATGTTGTCTTGTATAGAATTCAGAGGTTGAAGGTCATATCTTCTGAGTGTCTTTGTGTAAACTCTCTATGGTTAATACAAGCTAGATTTGTATTTACTCTCTGTGTTCTATTCGTTTATATTGATTTCGTTACGACTAAGTAGAAGATCCGCACGCTCACGTACTTTCAAGTGGTATCAGAGCATTAGGTTTGCTCTACTAGTCGGAAATCAGTGTTTTCCAGAGTTGTTGAGTTCGAATTCACGTTTTTGACTTTCAAAGCTCGTTTCTCATCTTTATTTTTCAAAATCTTCGTTCAAAACTTCATGATTTACGTTAAATATGTTTGTATTTGTTCGTTTTCAGTTGATTGAGTGTTCACAGCTCGAGAGGTGTCGATTCTAGTGAGTTTTCTAAAGTTTTCGAATTTTTCGTGATTGGCCGAACTTCAGATTCGGTATAACCGCTCCGAATACCAGGTTCGCAGTAAGCTCGGTCAGTGTTCTGAGTTCGGTGAAGTTTCAGAGCTTGTTCGGAGAGAGTTCGGACTATTTTCTCGATCCGGTGAGAGTTCGGACTAGGTTCGAAGGTACTTTGACGTTAAGTAGGTTCGTTGAGTGTTCGGAGGTAGTTCGGAGCATCTTCGGAGGGTATAGTAGGTTCGGACGAAGTTCGGAGTGAACAGTAACTAATTTTTCGAATATGTACGATTTTCAAGCGTTTGCGGCTATTCAAAATTCGGTTCAAGCTACGATGCAAACAATGATGAATTATGATAATGAAATCGGAACAAGTCAGAAAGTTCCCAAATTGTTAAAATTGGAAGATTATCATAGTTGGGTTAGACGGTTTGAAGCGTTTGTCGATACGAATGACATTGATATGTGGTTAGCGTTCACTGAGCAATATGTTTACCCTAAAGATGAAACTGGTGAACCTATTCTTCAAAGAAAAATGTCTTCTGAACAAAAGAAAGCTTATCAAGCTGAGAAAAAGGCGTATGGTACATTAACAATGGCATTGCCTAAAGAGTTACTTCATCAGTTTGCTGGTAATTAAACATCAAAAAGTCTATGGGATGCGTTGGAAAAATGATGTGAAGGCAATGACCAATATAAGAAAAGTCGCCAAAAGGTTTTGAAGAAAGAGTTTGATAGTTTTAAGTATTATCAGAATGAAACGATTCCCAATCTGATTGCAAGATTCGCTCATCTAATGAGTGAAATGCGTTTGGTGAATCTTACTAAAGAAGAGGTTGATATGAAACAAAAGATCTTAGAAGCATTGCCTGAAAAATGGGAGAATTATGTGATGATGATTACTCACGATAAGGATTTTTCAGGATTGTCTTTCAATGATTTGGTTCAAAGAATTCAGGCTCGGGATTGGAATTAATGGTGAATAAATCACTTCCTACACAAATTCAGAATCCTGCAGTGTATCATGGTGAAAATGACTCTACAATGAATGCTGGGAAGTCTACTATTCTTAGTTCTGCTCCTCCTACAGCATTTCTAGCAGGTAAATCTGAAATTCCAAGTTATTCTTCTGCTTTTTAACAGATGAAACTTTTCCTGTTAGCTTCTTAACCAGATTTTGACTTTTCATAGTTTTAGGTTTTACAGCTTTGTTTCTGTTCAGAGGGTTAAAATAACAATCAGTAGCTAAATGACCAATTTTACCACAAACTATAGACTCTGGGATTCTTGGAGAATCATATGACTGAGTGTATCTATGGGATTTCTCATTAGTTTCTTGACTGAATATAGTTCTACCAACGGTTTGACCCTTGCCAGTTTTAACATTTTCAATAAGTTTCCCTCCAACCTTTGACTCTTTAGGTTCATAAAACATAGGTGGAGGCACGTCAAGCCTTGGTTTCAAAATCTTTGATTGATCGACTGCTGCAGAGGTGCTTGCAACAGTGATTTCGGTCTTAACAGTTTAACATTTTTCTTTAACAAATGTTTCAGAAGCAGTGTCATCAACAACTAAGCTGACTGTGCTATCAGTTTGTAGGGTAGGAATTGGCTCAATTACAGGTAAATAATCACCTGGTGGTTTAACAGAGTTGTAACTAATCCCATTTTTTTCATACATAGCACATTTCCAAAGTTTTTCAGCCTTTTCATTTGCTTTTTGGAACTTGTCACACGTACATTGAGCTTCATTTAGATTTACCTCAAGATCACCCACTGCCTTAGCATATTGGGTCTCCTTCCTTGAGGCGTTCAGCTTTGAGGTTAGATCATCAATCAAGTTTCTAGATTTTAGTTTGTTTGTTTCAGTTTCTCAATTTCTTCATTTAAAGCCGTTACTTTAGAAATGTATGAATTTTTAGTTTTTCTAAAACACTCTTTTAACTCTTTTAAGTTTGAAACTTCTTCAATCAGTTCAGAAATGTGATTCATGTATCTTTCCACTTCTTCAATACAAGCAGGAGAGCACAGGTGTGTTAGCACTTTCTTAGGAATAGGTTTTACCTGAGATGATGACTCTTCCTTGGCCATGAGTGCATGGTTGATTGGCTCAAATTCTGTAACAACATCTTCCCATTCAACAAACTTCGTTTGGTTAGCCACAGCTGCAGTTGAGTTATTGTTGTTTCCATTTCCGCTTGGTTTTGGTGGTGTTGGCTATGAGTTTGAGGAACCATTGGTGTTTTTGTTCTTGTAGCTGTTGTTGTTGTTGTGATGATTGCTTCCTTGACTCTTCTACCATGAGCTTGAGTTTTATACTGACCTTCCTTTCTTGGACTTGAACACTCTCTTGCAAAATGACCCAATTGGTGACAATTATAAAACTTGACCTTACTTTTGTTAAGACCAATAGGTGCATTTTTGTTGATACATGGTCCTTGATCGTCATGTGAAGTATCAATACAAGACTGGATTCACACAATAATGCTGAGGTCCAAACTCAGGCCGAACCTGGAGTTCGGACATGGCTAAACCTGGAGTTCGGACATGGCCGAACCTCGGGCTGAACTTCAGGTTCGGACCAGCGGGTTTAGCTTAGTATAAATATGTTGTCTTGTGTAGAATTCAGTAGGGTTCAATGTCATATCTTCTGAGTGTCTTTGTGTAAACTCTCTGTGGTTAATACAAGCCAGATTTGTATTTACTCTCTGTGTTCTATTCGTTTATATTGATTTCGTTACGACTAAGTAGAAGATCCGCACGCTCACGCACTTTCAAGTGGTATCAGAGCATTAGGTTTGCTCTACTAGTCGGAAATCAGTGTTTTCCAGAGTTGTTGAGTTCGAATTCACGTTTTTGACTTTCAAAGCTCGTTTCTCATCTTTATTTTTCAAAATCTTCGTTCAAAACTTCATGATTTACGTTAAATATGTTTGTATTTGTTCGTTTTCAGTTCATTGAGTGTTCACAGCTCGAGAGGTGTCGATTCTAGTGAGTTTTTCCGAAGTTTTCGAATTTTCGCGATTGGCCGAACTTCAGATTCGGCATAACCGCTCCGAACACCAGGTTCGGAGTAAGCTCGGTCAGTGTTCCTGAGTTCGGTGAGAGTTTCGGAGCTTGATCGGAGAGAGTTCGGACTATATTCTCGATCTCGGTGAGAGTTCGGACTAGGTTCGGAGGTACTTTGATCGTGAAGTTCAGGTTCGTTGAGTAGTTCGGAGAGTCAGACTTCGGAGCTAAGTTCGGAGGAGTATCGGAGGTAGGTTCGGACGAAGTTCGGAGTGAACAGTAACTAATTTTTCGAAAATGTCCGATTTTCAAGCGTTCGCGGCTATTCAAAATTCGGTTCAAGCTACGATGCAAACAATGATGAATTATGATAATGAAATCGGAACAAGTCAGAAAGTTCCCAAATTGCTAAAATTGGAAGATTATCATAGTTGGGTTAAACGGTTTGAAGCGTTTGTCGATACGAATGACATTGATATGTGGTTAGCGTTCACTGAGCAATATGTTTACCCTAAAGATGAAACTGGTGAACCTATTCTTCAAAGAAAAATGTCTTCTGAACAAAAGAAAGCTTATCAAGCTGAGAAAAAGGCGTATGGTACGTTAACGATGGCATTGCCTAAAGAGTTACTGCATCAGTTTGCTGGTAATTACACATCAAAAAGTCTATGGGATGCGTTGGAAAAACGATGTGAAGGCAATGACCAATACAAGAAAAGTCGCCAAAAGGTTTTGAAGAAAGAGTTTGATAGTTTTAAGCATTATCAGAATGAAACGATTCCCAATCTGATTGCAAGATTCGCTCATCTGATGAGTGAAATGCGTTTGGTGAATCTTACTAAAGAAGAGGTTGATATGAAAGAAAAGATCTTGGAAGCATTGCCTGAAAAATGGGAGAATTATGTGATGATGATTACTCACGATAAGGATTTTTCAGGATTGTCTTTCAATGATTTGGTTCAAAGAATTCAGGCTCGGGATATGGAATTAATGGTGAATAAATCACTTCCTACACAAATTCAGAATCCTGCAGTGTATCATGGTGAAAATGACTCTACAATGAATGCTGGGAAGTCTACTATTCTTAGTTCTGCTCCTCCTACAGCATTTCTAGCAGGTAAATCTGAAATTCCAAGTTATTCTTCTGCTGGTTGTACTGTGTCATTTCCAAGTTCTTCGACTCAAAGTGCATTGTCTGTTCAAACTGTCGATGATTATAATGCATTGATGTCTGCATTAGTATCTTCATATTTTGGTGTTATCACTGGTTCTGTGAGTAATGCTGAGTTAGCAAATGAAGATTACGATCAGATTGATTATGATCATTTGGAAGAAATGGATCTGAATTGGCAATATGCTATGTTGGTTCGTCGAACAAAGAAGTTTCTCAATAGAACTGGTAAGAAGAGACTTAATCAGGAGGGAAAGATTGGATTGGACAAATCTAAGGTGAAATGTTATAAGTGTTCCGTTTATGGTCACTTTGCTCGAGAATGTCCAAGTTCTGCTGAAAGTAAATTGAAGACTGGTCAGCATGCACATTTAGTTTTTCATCCATCCAATGAAGCTGAAAAGGTTGATCAGAAATCTGCTACTCTTGCTCATGATTGGACTAATACATTTATGCATCCAGATGGTTTTGCTTGGAATGCAGATTCAGAAATTAAAAAGAATAATACTCCAATCTCAATTGCTTTAACCGCTCAACATGCTGATGATGAAAGTTTTTTAACAGAATCTGATACTTCTTCAAGTATATCTTTGGTTCAAGAAGAATTACCTAAGTCTTCTGAGAATTCAAAAGATGATGAATTTAAATGTTATAACTGTGAGAAGTTGCTCAAGAAAATTACAAGGTTTGAACAAGATTGTCAGATTTCAACTGAAGAAATTGTGGTGTTAAAGAAAGAGTTGGAAGATTTTCAAAAGAAATATTATGCATTAGTTCATATTCATGAAGATGTTTTGAAGGAAAAGGCTCAATTGGCTGAAGAGTGTGAGAAAGCCAAAGCTGAAGCGTTAGATGCAGCTCAAGATTTTGAGAATTTGTTTGAGAAGAGTTATCCGGTTCAGCAAAAATATGAAGAGGCTACTGCTCTTATTGCTACAACTGCTGTTACTGTTGAAAAATTACAAAATAAGATTTCTATGCTTCAAGATGAGAATGTTTTGTACCGGGACAAGAATGAAGTCTTAACTAAAGATGTTGAGATCTATAAACAAAAGAGAGAAAGTGTTCTTCAAGAACTATTTGCAGAATGTGAGATCAGAAAGTTACAAACGTATGAATATGATGATCTCAATGCAAAGTTCATCAAGTCACAACAAGAGGTGTTTGAAGGTCAACAGAAAATTAATGACTTGAAATTGGAGATTTTGGAGTTGAAAAGACAAGTTAAGAATTGCAATTTGTCACCAACATTGCTTAATTTTTTATACAAGCAGGATCAGAGTTCAGAAAGTTCTAAGCAGAATGATGTTCACTCGGTACCTCAACCAGTGGATTTAATTGAAGTTACTGCTGCTCAGATTGATCCAAAAGATGACTTGCATGATTATTCCAAGTTTGCCACTCCATCCAAGAAGAACAAGTCCAAGTCTAAAAAGAAGGAGAAACTTTTGGGTGAAGCTCCAAAATTTATTTCAAAGTCTGTTATTGTTGGAAAATGAGAAAGTGTTTGATAAGGTTGTTTCGAGTTCTTCATCTGCAACCGAAGAAGAGAAAGTTTTGATTGAAAAGAACAAGCTGAAGGATATCAAGGCTAAATTCACTAGTGAAGCTAAGTCAAGAGAAGCTTCAGGGTCTTCTTCAAGTTCTTCAAAGGTTTCAGGTTCCAAGCACAAAGGTTTGGGTTTTGTTATGAAGGAAGTTCCGGCTGTTGCAAAGAAACCAGTGAAAGCTGACAAGGCTGTTAAAGCTAAAGTTACAAAGAAATCACCATCTTCGAAGGAATTTTCTTATTATTCTGGAAGATCTTCATCTTCAAGGAGTCCATCTCCTAGGTATGATTCTTCTGATGGTTTCTTTGATAACTTTCATTCTGAACATTCATCTGATTCTCAAAAATCAAAACCTTTTTCAAACAATTTTAGAGAAAGACTTTGTTATGTATGTCGTCAACCAGGACATCTAGCTGCTGATTGTCCTACGACTGCATATATCCACAAAACTGCAAAATATGTGGATAACAAAGGTCAAATTTTTGATGAACCATGGTCTCCAAAGCTTAAATCAACTCGTAAATCGTCTTGGTCTAAATCAAGTTCGTCAGTTGAATCTGATTCAGGTTCCGATCAAAAATTAAAACTTTTACAAATTTGGAAACCAAAAGTTGTTTCCAAGGCCAACAATGACTTTGTGGAAGACACCGGGCGACCCGACGCTGTTGATTCGGGTCGATCCCAACGCGACTAATGTTTTATTTGGTGTCAAGCAGGTGTTTCAGGAAGACCTTTCGGTGATTGAAAATATTGCTGATTGTGAAATATCTGTCTTAATTAAATTGGATTTCAAAATCAAGTTTGTTTTTCAAAAGGCTAAACTGCTAGTATTCGTGTTGGTTGATCAATTTTTCTTGTTTTTCACTTCGTCTCATTCTGAGGGGGAGTTTGTTTTTGCAAAAATACAAAAATAGTGTGTTGTTTTTCAAATCGTAAAAATGAAAATCTATAAATAGAGTTGTCATTTTTAGGGGGAGAAATTTGGAAAAGACAAAAAATTGAAAAATGCAAAAAGCCAAAAACATTGAAAAATGAGAAATTGTATCCGACATGATTGGGAAATGATGGTACATTGGCTGACAGTGTCTGACTCATGGATAAAGTAAATGAAAAGGCCATAAGACCATTTGATCGATGTGTAAGGTAGGCTCGGCAAATCAGAAAGTATACAAATGTGATATACACTAAATCTGATGCTTGACCTAGTGGATAACATCTTGATGCATATCTCATGATATATCAAGAAAAAGATATGTGAAAAATAAAATGAGAAGTCACTGTGTATACATGTGTTCATTTTGCAAAGATTTAAACTTGTTTGATTTTCTTTATTTTGTCAAACGATCGGACTTTCTCTGCGTGTCGAAAGACCGACCTGATCGTTGTTCGTTTGACGTTCTGCTTTATTTTCTTTGGTGTTTCGTATAACTCATCGGACTTTCTCTGCGTGTACGGGAGTACCGACCTGATTGTTGTTGAGTTATACAACTTCAACTTGTTTTATTTTCTTATTTTGTTAAATCCGAGGCCTTATCTGCGTATCGAAAGATCGACCTTAAGGTAGACGATTTAACGTTCTTATTTCTTTTTGCATGGAACACAGTTGACTATATCATGGTTACAATCATTATGTGATTAAAATCACAAATGAGATCACAAAATGTGATAAGCAAAAGCATATCTGAGTATGTCTGATAGTGTGGGGTACGCTGGTCAATGCAAGCTTAATCAATACCTTAACATATCCAGATGTTATGAGTATGATTGTGCCAGAGTTTAAAGTTGGACAAATTATATCTGCAATCGGCATGGCTTATGTGCTTCAATAATTGAAATTGAAATGTAGTTCAGCATGTTATGACTAATATGATCCCAAGTTGTGATCTTTCTCACAAAAGACAAAAATAGTGTCTAATTCGGTATTGTTTTACTTTTCTTATCAGAAAATACCAAAAAGATTTTAAGTGTGTTTTGATATAAAGTTTCTAAAAGCCAAAAAGATTTTGTTTCTGTTTTGTTTTCGATTTGATCAACACGAATTACGAAATCATTTTCAAAATCAAAATATCTTGGAGTCTCGAAGAGACATTTTGCACCAAGATTATTTATGTTGGCAGGTTTCTAAGTGGGAAGAGAACATCACAACTTCAAGTCTTCTGAAGTTTGTTGATAAAGAGATTACACACGATGCAATATCAAGTATTCAAGATTGAACTCATCGTCAAGATCGAGGAAGAGTTTGATTGAAGATACAAGATACAAGTTTGAATAGAGAAGATGATACTGCACATGCCGAGGGGGAGTTTGTTGATACATGGTCCTTGATCGTCATGTGAAGTATCGAATACAAGACTGATTCACACAAGAATGCTGAGGTCCGAACTCAGGCCGAACCTGGAGTTCGGACATGGCCGAACCTCGGGCCGAACCTCAGGTTCGGACCAGCGGGTTTAGCTTAGTATAAATATGTTGTCTTGTGTAGAATTCAGTAGGGTTCATGTCATATCTTCTGAGTGTCTTTGTGTAAACTCTCTGTGGTTAATACAAGCCAGATTTGTATTTACTCTCTGTGTTCTATTCGTTTATATTGATTTCGTTACGACTAAGTAGAAGATCTGTACGCTCACGTACTTTCACTCTTCTACCATGAGCTTGAGTTTTATACTGACCTTCCTTTCTTGGACTTGAACACTCTCTTGCAAAATGACCCAATTGGTGACAATTATAAAACTTGACCTTACTTTTGTTAAGACCAATAGGTGCATTTTTGGCTACTTTGTAAGTTCTCCCAGTTCGTTTATAGAAACGTTGGGCTCTTACTAAGACCATAGCAAGTTGTGTCATAATGTCCATCTCTTCTAAGTCATCTGCTCCAATACACTCAAGATCTTCACATGTGAAGTTGAAGTGTGAGTCAGAAACTACAAAAGCATGATGGTTGTTCTCAAAGTTATGAGACACAGTTTCAGAAAAAATTGAGTTTATGCATCTTTGAGTTTGAAATTCGATTGTTACAAGAGCAATGGATTGAGGCTGAGTTGGTTCAGATACTGAGTTTTGTTTAAGGTTAATTTCCATCTCATAGGCACATAGAATACCATGGAGTTCACTCAGTTTCAATTTTCTTTAGGTTTTTGCACTCTCTTATGCTTAGTAAATAAATAGTCCACATAGAAGGTAGTGACCTAAGAAACTTTCTGTTAACATCAGCCTGTTCCAGAGTTACACCAGCTCGTTGAAGCTCATCAAGTAGAGAAACAAATCGAAGGTACTGGTTGGTCATGGTTTCACCAGATTTGCAACTGAAATTTACGTATTTTTGTTTCAAAATGTCCTTTTTGTTTTCTTTTACCTCACTTGTTCCTTCATACATCTCATTAAGAGCATTCTACATTTCAAAAGCCGTTTTGTACCCCTTCAAACCAATTAATATGGAGTTAGGTAGTGCAGCTTGCAAGGTCCAGTAGGCCTTGAAGTTAGGTTCAAGTTGTTTGTGGTCAATGTCTGGTAAAATTTTCCGGTGGTTTTGGAATACGAACTTCTTCATCATCTGCTGCTGGAACAGTTACAATAATGGGACCTTCAGTCATAGATTTCCAAATACGTGATCTAAGCTACGAACAAACCCTTCCATACGGAGCTTCCATGTGTCGAAGTCCTCAGGAGTGAACATGGGAGGTTCTGTTGGTGCTACCATTTGAGGTTACGAGACTGAGATCGTTCATTTTGTAAATCTTTTGAGAAAGAAAAGCCTAAAACAGTAAAGTAGACAAGTAAATATCAACTTTGAAGCACTGGAAGTCTTCAAAGTGAGAGCCAAATCTCTGATACCACTTGTAGGATCGAAATTACTTAACACCTAATTAAGTTACAAGATTTACTTGCAAGATTAACCTTGCAGAATTAAGTTAACCTTCATTTTACTCTAGCAACTAACACTTGTGAATAATAGTTGTTTGCATGAATATAGTAACACACGAAGTAAATTATACTCGGTACTATTTGCATTAACTCAACAATATTACACATTGATAAGGATCAAAACATCCGTGTACAAAGTTGAAGACGAGCTATGCTATATATAATGCTAAGGGAAATCAATGATAGCCATTGATTTCCATATAATCATCTAGACCGTTGATTACAAGAGTCAAATACTACTACCATAAGAATAATCTTTGACAGATGGGATATCTTCCGTGTGATCAACAACTATCTACTTTAGGAGAGCGGCTTTGATAGATATAGAAGCAACCAAGAAGCTTTTGCAAGGATTAGACGATTGAAAAGACTTCTCAGGAAAAGTCCGGTTGAACTCATTATCTGGTGGATAATCGAGTTCACCCAGAATATTCACTATAGGACAAAACTGCTTCTTTTCGCTTGAAAGTCTTTTCCGCTTGAACTATAGAATTCTGCTTGGACTCTGGTCAGCCGGAATTTCTCCAAAATAAGACTTCAGTCGGAATCATCAAAGTGATATTCGTTACACCCCACACCACCAAACACTTTTTAATATTATATTAATAAAAAAAAGTTTGAGAGAAAGGAGTTGGAAGAGAGAGATAGAGAGAAGGAGTGAAATGGGGGGAGCTCGGTGGATTTTTTTCTGAGCTTGGGGGACTTGATGAAGTAAGCGATGATTCGGATGTGTATTACACATCCGATCACTTACTTCCAGGTCCTTCGGAAATGATGTTTGCCAGAGGTGTTGTGCAGGTATAGGTAAATGCGATCTTGCAGATGCGAAGCTGGAAGATCGTGTGCAAAGCCTATAAATACCCGAAACATAAGATAGTTTAGGGGTTCAGATTCATTTGTAACTTTGTACTTAAACATGCGTCTGTACTTTCTCTCTCTATAATAATTAATAAAAGCTTACTTTCTCCATTATTATCTTATACCTTTCCATTACTCTTATACCTGATTTGGCGGCAAATTACCATTGGTGATTACTTGCTTTTTCAGTGGCGCCATCCGATAGTTGACACGAATTTAAGTGATGGATTCGTTTAGTGATTTGGGGAAATCAATTGGTAGTTCTTCGTCGGGGGGAAGGAATGTAGAAGGAAGCTTGTTTAAGCATGAAATACTTGCAGACTTGTCTTCTGCACCTAAGACGAAGCAATCGGCGACATTGTAGGTTGAACGTAGCATTGTTACTCCAAATTCAAAGACATTTTCAAAGCCAGAATCATCCGGCAAGAAAGCACAGGAAGATGACGGAAGTGGTTTTGGCTCCTCAAAATGGTTTGTTCTAGTGAATCGAGGTGATGAGAACAAAGATTTGCACATAACAAAGTATGGTGAGGTGGACGAATTGGATGCTGATTTTCTGTTCAGGAATAAAGCATTGTTATTACAGCTGAAAAGGAGACAGATGGACGTTCAACGAATGGAGGAGGACGTTCAATGAATGGAGGAGAACGTGGAAAAGAAGCGTAATGAACAAAAGGATGCGGAGTTCATAAAGGATTGGGCTGATCAACTATATCAGAAGGAGTATAAGTTTGATGAGGATAGCCTCGTAAATACTTTGGAAAAGCATAACTTTGACAAAAATGTTACGGTAAAAGGTACATGTTTACTACTTTAATTCCTTAGTTAAGAATACAAATAATTGATTGAGATTATGTTTAGTTCACAAGGTCATATATGTTATAGAATAGGAGTATAGTTTAGAAAGGATTCGCGTTTATGATTGATATTTTATATTTAGATATTTTATATATGTTTTGTGGAAAATTTTATAATAAGCAGATGTAATAGTGCCATACATGCCTCAGTCG
>JBCNJP010000013.1:19714032-19734550 GCA_039602395.1 Deinandra increscens subsp. villosa | reverse complement strand
TTACGAGCCGAAAATTCAGGGTATAACAGACACAAGGATGTAACGAGGGAAAAATGCAGGAATCCCTGAGTATCCTCAAGGATCCTAGCAAAAAACCTCGGGAGCCGGCTTAAAGTGCCTGCTGCCTTAAACTTTTATATAATCAGAAATTGTTCAAATACAAATGAGATAAGCTCGTGTTCTAGGTGTTACAGATAGTTTTGAGATTAAATCTCGTGTCTTGTGTGCAGACCTAAAGCTCGATATATATAAGATTACATTGCAACTAATCCCCTAAAAACTAGCAACCAACTCCACGTCTTCCCACTAGCCGTTAAGGTCCATTTAGTCCATGTTCTTGTTAGTTGAGCGGGTCTTTGGGATACGTGAGTCTTACCGAAGCTAATCTGCAAAAAAATAAACATGGAGAAGGAAATCGTTAGCTAAGAATAAATTTCAGGATCCTTACAGTGAAGTGCCTGCGAGCCTATGCGAGCTCCTCAATATATCCTGAAATCCAGTACCAACAATTGCCCCCAAATTTTTCGGATGGTGCATGCACGCTAGCTGTCAAGAATTTGAATTCTTTTAATCTTATCTCCAATATAATCATGACCGAGAGAAATTAGCTCGGCCCAACTCCCAAACGGAGTTCCCGTTGTCCTTCTTTCATATCCTTCACAACTCTTTTCGGAAACCCTAGAGCTTCTCCGATCTTCCACAGGTCAGTTCCCTCTCCTTTGTTTTGAGTTTTTCTTTAGCGATGGGCAAGAAGATCCTTCGCTCCAGTGCCACTGTCTCTGACAATGTGGCTCAGGGTTTCACCGATCAGGGACTTCTTCCGGCGACAGAGGAAGAGACCTGAAACTTCGACGATCGCCGTATCGAGATGTTGCAGCCATCTTCATGCTTCCCCGCTGGGACTGAATTTCACTCTTATGATCCTCGTTTAGAAGCTGATCATATTTCTTTCGATTGGGTTTGTTTCCTTTACTACCCTTTCCTCATCGGCATGACATTTATGTTTCCCCCTTTGGTGAACGAGTTCTTTTCGGTCACCCGCTTAGCCTACTCTCAAGTCATGCCAATGATTTGGCGAATCCTTCTTTATCTTCACCACCTGAATCAGACCCGTGACTTGAACATTGCGGTTGCTATAATTTGCAAAGTGTATTGGCTTGGCACCCATGTTAACAGTCGGTTCGTTCTGAAAACCAGAACCGGAGAAGCCCAAATGGTTCCCAGGGCTTCTCACAATGATCATGATTGGAGACGTCAATTTTTCTTTGTTAAAAGGAAAAGCCTAACCGGTTGCAAGAACCTTCCTACCCAATGGGTTGTCAGGGGTAGGAAGAGTTTCCTGAGCTATTTTAATTCTGTAATTTCTTTTACTTGTTTCACTAATTTGTTTGATTCTTGTATTTGCAGCCCCCAAGTTTGAAGCATTGATCAATTCCCAGGATTCCACTAAGAAGCTCAAGGAACTTTACAGCACCCCAGTCTCCGAAAGAAGTTACCTTCCTGAAGGTGTGGCAAGTGCTCGGACCACTTCTCAACAATCCCAAAGCCCATCCAGGACCATGTCTGCAGGTACTTGAAGGAAATTGTTTTTGTTTCGCTTTGAGATGCATTTTTCTATTTTGTGAAACTGATCTTATCTGTCTCTGATGAAGCTCCAGGTTCTGCCTCCAACTTATCTTTCCAGGACCTCAAGTTCTTAATGCCAAGAAGGAAAAAACTGAGGAAACCAGCGGCAAAGCCCCCCAAGATGTTTCAGTTCCCAAATTCCGGCCTCCTAGCACTCGGTCCAAGACTTCATCTGCCAAAAAGCGCAAAGCCTCCGACACCACAATCAACGTGGACAGTTTCGATGGCCTTCCTCCTGTCGCAACAGCCAACAAGCTGCTTTCTCTACAAGCTGTGGTGAACATCGTAAGTGTACATAGATAATTAGAGGAGTATGTTAGAATTAGAGATAGAATACTCCCCTTGTTGATTCTGATCCACTTTGATTTGATGCAGGGTATTGATAAGCTGAACCACGAGGTCACAGAGCTCGAGGGCAAACTTGAAGCAGCTGAGCAGAAGCTCGAGTCCTCTGAGCTTAAACTTGATGAAGCCTTACTCCGCATCGAGCAGATGGGTAAAATAGCTGCCAGCAAGAACCGCTACCATGAGAAGCAGCTCAAAGAGCAAGAGGCTGCTGCTGCTGACGCCTTGAAGTTGGCCGATCAATATGCCAAATCCTCAGCTGCCATCAGCGTGCTTGAATGTATGATCGAGATGGCTACCAGTGCTCAGGCTGAAGGCTTCACTCCAGAGAGCTGGTCGGTCAAGGATTGGGAGTGAGCCTTAAAAGGTTGATGGCTGAGATGGACGAGGCTGCTGGGAAGGTTGCTAAGGAGGCTGAACCGGAGGTCATGGCGATGGACAAGGAAGCTGGTGGTGAGAAGGGAAAGGGTAAGGGCAAGGAGGTGGCAGCTGGTGAGGAGAAAGTGGGCGATGAAGGCAATCTTGACTAGGTCGAAGCCTACATTTTTTGGTTGTTTTGTTTGGTGGTTGATGTTTTTCTAAACAATGATTGTGATGAAACAAAAAAAATGGTAGTTTAACTTATGGAAGCTTGGATGGAGGGACCTTGAGTTTCACGGCGAAGTCCAAGCTTCCCAGACAATGTAGTTGGCCTCAGGTGGAGGGATCTTGGGTTCCAAGACGAAACCTGGGGTCAACTTCCTTAACTTCCTGCATATATATAATCTAGTAGTATTTTGATCATAATGGTGTGTTGCTTGTATTTTGATTATGTTACAAACAGTTTAACGAGGATCCTGTAGGATGCTCAATAGCATTACTTAGTTTAAAGATTTAAAAGTTTAGAAAACTTGCCAAAATTAACAAACCATGATGCTAGCCAATACACAGTTAGTAATAAAAATATGTAATATATGCATTACCAATGCCACCTGTTAAAGAATCTTCCGACTGTTGTGATAGTCAAGATCCTTGAGGATCTTTAGGAATCCTTAAGATAGACTTGGCGTAATCTGATAAAACTAAGAATAATTCTTGAGTCTTTAGGAATGAGTCAAACAGGGGTCAAGCCCATCTTAATCCTTTGAGGCACATGGTGCCTCATGAATCTTGGGTCTAAGCCAACTGGGGTCAAGCCCATAAAACTTGAGAGACACAAAAGTGCCTAAACCTTAGTTAAGGTAGAAACATTAAAAGCCGTTGGTAAACTGAGGTCAAGCTCAAAATACTTGGGACTAAGCCAACTGGGGTCAAGCCCATAAAACTTGATAGACACGAAAGTGCCTAAACCTTTGTTGACATGAAAATGCCAAAAAACTTAGGACCTTTACGGGATGGCACGTCTACCAACCAATTTTGAGATGTACTCTATGGCCAACAATGATGAAATTATTAGCCACCCGTAGATGGACTGGTCGCACCACCTTGAACCATAGGCCACCATCGTGCCCTCCTGGCGAGGGTCATGCGCTCCAGGCGATTCCCATTAGTGAACGAGAAGGTGAAAACCTCCTAAACCTTTGATTTCATTCAGAATGCTTTAGACTTAGAAGAGGTGATCAGCCTCTAGCTTATGGCAGGATGCTCGGATCTTCTGCAAAACACTCAAGGCTTGGTGAGGGGTGGGTGTTAGCTTGGCTAACACCCCTCCGATGCCTAAGTCAGTAACCACTTCATAAAGATAATAATATGAAATTAAAATAAGAATCGAAGACATACCTGAAGTTTTTGAAGCATAAAGAAGATCTTCTGGGATGCTCAGAGAATCGTGATGGCACTTACATAAAATATGACTTTAGATGAATTGCGTTCCAGGCTCTTGGGAGCAGCTCACCTTCCATAGTAGCCAATCTATATGCCCCCTTTCCAGCTTCTGAATCAACTAAGTAGGAACCCTCCCACTTAGGTGCAAGATTTCCATCAGCTGGATTGGTAGTATTCTGAAAAGTCTTTCTAAGTACCAAGTCTCCTACTTGAAACCTTCTGATCCTGAGATTCTTGTTGTAAGACTTAGCCATATTTTGCTGGTATGTCGCCATTCTGAACTTTGCAAGGTCTCTGATTTCGTCAACTGTTTCAAGATCTTCAAGAAGCTTCTGATTGTTAGCCTCAGGATCTTGGCAACTTGTTCTAGCATTTGGCATCTCCAATTCAGTAGGGATCACAACTTTTGAACCAAACACCAGGGAGAATGGTGTCTGCCCAGTAGCACTTTTGGAAGTTGTTCTATCAGCCCATAACACAAATAGGAGCTCCTCAGCCCATTTTCCCTTTTTGGCTCCTAGCTTCTTCTTAAGGTTGTTGATGATGATCTTATTACTTGATTCTGCTTGACCATTAACTTGTGGATGTACAATTGAAGTCACCATCTTGATCCCCCATGCTTCACAAAAACCAGTTGTTCTTCTGCCAATAAACTGAGACCCATTGTCGCATACTATTTCTGATGGGATTCCAAATCTTGTTAGGATATTCCTTTTAATGAAGGAGATCACCTCCTTTTCTCTAACTTGAGAAAATGCTTCAGCTTCAATCCATTTAGAGAAATAATCTGTCATTGCCAGCATAAAGACCTTTCCTCCCGGTGCTGTAGGCAGCTTACCAACTATGTCCATGCCCCACTTCACAAATGGCCATGGGGATGATATCGAGTGGAGCAGCTCAGTAGGCTGATGGAGGATATTGCTATGCCGTTGACATGCATCACACTTTTGAACATAAGCCATTGCATCTTTCTTCATAGTGGGCCAGTAGTATCCTGTTCTTAATACTTTAGAAAACAGTGATCTGCCCCCAGCGTGATTGCCACAATCTCCCTCATGAATATCCTGGAGTACTACAAGTGCTTCGGGCTGCTCCAGGCATCTCAAGTATGGACCTGCAAGAGATTTCTTGTATAAGATATCATTTATTATTGAATACGGGACTACCTTTGTTCGGAAAATCCTGGGATTCTCGTTCTTGGGGATTTCTCCTTCTTGAATAAACTTCTTGATAGGATATGTCCAGGATCCTTGAGGATCCTGAGAATCCATCGCTTATTGATATTTATCTGTTGTGATGTTATTAACCTCCTGTTCTTCAATTGTCGGGGTTAGGATGTGAGTTATGGGAATGTTGACACCTTCTGGGATCCTTAGAGACGAAGCTAAGTTTGCCAAAGCATTAGCTTCTGCATTTTCCTCTCTAGGCACCTGTGATATGCTGCAAATTAAAAAGATAATGCTAATTTCTTGACAAGGTCTAGATATTTGGTTAGTCTTTCGCCTTTCACTGCATAGGATCCATTAAACTGGTTAGTAAATAATAAGGAGTCAATAAAAACTTGAATGTGTTGGATACCCATATCTTAAGCAAGTTGTAATCCTGCAATTAAAGGCTCATACTCGGCTTCATTATTAGTAGCCTTAAATTCACAATGTATAGATAGAGGTATCATGTCCCCCTGTGGCGATTTAGCAGTGCACCCAATCCTGTTCCTCTGAAGTTAGAGGCTCCATCTGTGTATAGTATCCAACTGCCTGAAGCTTCCTGGAGCTGCTTGACTTCTAATTCAACTTCCGGTAGTATGTCACTGCTGAAATCAGCCACAAAGTCCGCAAGAGCTTGAGACTCTATTGTTGTTCTTGGTTCATATATGATGTCATAGGCACTTAGTTTGACCGCCCATTTCGCCATTCTTCCTGACATTTCTGGCTTTCTCAAGACACACTTAATAGGATAGTTAGTTTTCACATAAATAACATGAGTTCCAAAATAATGCCTTAACTTTTGAGAAGCCATAACAAGAGCTAAGATTAATTTTTCTAAGTAAGAATACCTGGTTTAAGCATCTAATAGTGTTTTGCTTACATAGTATACTGGATGCTGTTGTCCTTCATGATCTTTAACGAGTACAGCACTTATCAAGCTGCCAGAGACTGCTAAGTTTAAGGAGAGCGGCTCCCCTTTAACTGGCTGCATTAGTAGTGGAGCAGACGACAAGTATTCTTTCAAGGAGCTCAGTGTAGCTTCATGCTTCTCCCCCGATTCGAACATCTTGTTCTTCTTTAATATATCAGAGAACTCTTTGCTTTTTTCTGAAGATCTTGATATGAATCTGTTAAGTGCTGCCACTTTTCCAGTCAATCTTTAATCTTCTTTGACATTTGTTAGGGATTTCAAGTTTATGATTGCTTGGATTTGCTCAGGGCTGGCTTCTATCCCTCTTTCAGTGACCATATAGCCTAAGAACTTGCCGACTCTCACACCAAAATGGCACTTGGCAGGGTTTAGCTTCATGTTGAACTGGTCTAGGATATCAAAAGCAGCTTCAAGATCCCTAGGATGATCCTTAGCTTTTTTGGACTTCACCACCATATCATCTATGTATACCTCCATTGTGTCCCCCAGTTGGTCTTTGAACATCATATTGACAAGCCTCTGGTATGTTGCACCTGCATTTCGTAAACCAAAGGGCATAGCAATATAACAATAAATACTTGTGGGTGTCATGAAGGTTGTGTCTTCTTGGTCTGATGGCTCCATTTGAATTTGTTGGAAGCCTGAGGATGCATCCATAAAAGTCAGCATCTCATGCCTAGCAGTTGCATCCACCATTGAATCGATATGTGGTAGAGGAAATGGATCCTTGGGACAGGCCTTATTCAGGTCTGTGTAATCCACACATACTCTCCACTTGCCATTTTCTTTTGGACTACCACCACATTAGCCAACCACCGAGGATATTTAACTTCTCTGATCATTTTTGACTTGAGCAGCCTATTAACTTCCTCTTGGATTATGATGTTTCTCTCAGGAGCGAACTTTCTTCTCTTTTGATGTATGGGCCTGAAAGATTCATGTAGAAGCATATTCCTATGCTAACGTTGTGTCTCGTGTATTATATCTAGACAAGAGCATCTGTGTGAGTCAGATAGTCATCTGGCCGGACCACATGGTCCGCCGGACCAGTTGGTACAGCGTACCAGATGGTCCGCTGGTGGTCCGCTGGCCTGTTGACTAAGTGACTATAAATAGTCCGTGTTAGAGAGAGTTCAGAAGTTCTGTCATTTGCAACATCTTAACTGTGTGTAAACTGAGTGTGTTTCTCTCTCTACATTGTAACTCTTTGTGAATCAATAAAGCAAAGCTTTATTTACCTTCTTGTTGCTATCCAATTACCGAATCATGCAGTAGTAAGATCGTCTCGTGGTTCTACAAGTGGTATCAGAGCATTCCAGGTTGCTCTACTGCTGTGATTTGGTAAGTTTTTCGGATTCTAGAGAGAAAAAGTTTGGGTTTTCTACGTTTTTCATCAATTTTTCATAATTCTGAGTGATTCCGAGGATAAAAGTGATTTCTGGATGTTCCTGGAGTGTTTTCGCATCATACTGATCCAGTTTCTAGCTTCAATTGTTGAAATCTGTGAAAATCAGCCAATTTCAGCTTCATTTGCATTTGGTCCGTCGGTTGAACATTTGGTCCGCCGTTTGGTCCGCCCCGGCAATCTTCATCAGCTGGTCCGTGGCAGTTACTTTCTGGTCCGCGGCAGTTTCAGCGTACCACATCTGGTCCGCCGTACCACATCTGGTCCGCTAGTTCATCTGATTCGAAATCTGGTCCGCTAGTACAAATCTGATCTGCCTGGTTAATTTGATCCGGAACTGGTCCGCTGGTAATATTTTGATCCGTCGATTTGTTTTGATCCGCTGGCAGAATAGTGACTTTCACTAAAACTGACGTAACTTGAGAACCGTTTGGAGTTACGGAACCCAATACCAGCCAAAACGTTCGTCTTTCCGAGATCTAGACGTGTACTAACCTAAAAGGTCTGTACCCCCCAGTTTGAACCCCAAAATCCGCTTGGAAGACGCCCGTTTTTCAGTTTTAAGTTTTCGCGTTCGGTATTGAAATTTCAAAATGAGCGATTTTCACGCTTTTTCAGCTATTTAATCATCAATGCAAGCCATATTGAACTATGATAACGAGATAGGAACAACTCAGAAAGTTCCTAAGTTACTTCGATTGGAGGATTATGAGAATTGGAAGCAACGATTTGAATCATTTGTCAATGCTCTTGACATTGATTTGTGGATTTCTATTGAACAAGATTATACATATCCTAAGAAAAATGGAGAACCAATTCCACGAAGTGATCTTGATGAAGATCAAAGGAAAGTTTATGCCAGAGAAAAGAAAACTTATGCAAATCTCACAATGGCATTACCAAGAGAACTCTTGCATCAATTCAAAAATTGCACAACATCAAAAACCTTATGGGATGCATTGAAGGATAGATGTGCAGGAAACGAGCAATATAAGAAGAGTCGAAAGAAAGTTTTGTTAAAGGAGTTTGATAACTTTCAGCATTGTGAAAAAGAGAGTATTGCAGATTTGATTTCTAGATTTTCCCATCTGATTAATGAACTGGATGTTGTAGGAGTCCAGAAAGAAAAAGATGACTTGAAGGAAAAATTTCTGGAAGCTTTATCGGAAACATGGGAGAATTTTGTTATGATGCTTGCTAATGATACAAATTATTCAAGTTGGACTTTCAATCAATTATTAAGCAAGTTACAAGCTCGAGAAATGGAATTACTTGTAAAGAAGTCAGCAATTCCATCGGTTCAGAATCCTGCAGTTTATTTTGGAGAGAATTCTGCTACTGTCCATGCTAAAGCTAAATCAAATTCTATTTCAAGCAGTAATCCACCAGTAACAGCATTTCTTGCTGGAAAGTCAGATAATGCTGGTTATTCTTCAGGCTGCAGTTTTACTATTCCTGATAAATCTTCAAGCAAGTCAACTTCTAATCAAGCAACCGAAGATCTAGCTGCTTTGCTATCTGCTTTTATATCTTCTTCGTCTGGAGCTATATTTAATCAAATTGGTCAGTCTTTTTTGTATGGCGAGGATTTAAATCATCTGGATGACGATCAATTGAATAAACTCGATTTGGAATGGCAATTTGCTATGGTCGTGGAAAAAGGAAAGAGATTTATGAAGAAACATGGTAAGACATCTATTTTTCAAGGACAAACACTTGGCTTGGATAGAAAAACGATTAAATGTTTTAAATGTGCCAAACATGGACATTTTGCTCGCGATTGTCCTACCAAGTCATCTGACAAGGATATTTCCAATAAGAATGGTCAAGATAAAGATGTTAAAGCTATGATATCTCAAACTGATGAAGGTTATGATTGGTCTAAAGATTTTCCAGGCGAATCTGCATTCGTAGTTCATTCTCAAGATAGTTATGCATTAATGGCAAATATTGAGGTTGAATCGAGTGGGTATATATCTGAGACCAGTAAATCTGATTCAAGTCATTCTGATTCCGAAATGAGTGGTTACGAATCCGTGTGTGAATTTTGTTCACAAAAGGATAGTCGAATTAAAGGTTTGATAAAGGAAATAGAATGTCAATCTGTTGAAATTAAACGAAAGGATGAAGAATTGGAGAGTTTCATCAAGAAATGTCAGGAATTTAATGAAATTTGCAAAACAAATGCAGAGTTACTCAAAGAAAAGAGTGTGTTGGTGACAGAATTAGCAAATGTTCAGAAACAATTGTCAGAAAGCTGTATTCAGAATGATCAACAAAAGTTACAACTTCAACACGAGAATGATGAGTTCATGTCAAGAATTGTCAAGCTTACTTCTATCAATGAAAAGCTGGTCAAGGAGGTTGCAGAATATAAGTCTCAAGCTCAGGATGTTAGTGAAGATTTTGAATAGTTATTTCAAAAATCTGTCAAAAAGGTTGAGGTACTTCAAACATCAAATGATGAACTTCAGAAGGCATTGGATGAAGTTACTGCTGATAGAACTCAATATCAGATTGTTCAGTCTGAATTGCAGGACACAATCACTTCTTTGAAGAAAGACAAAACTTTATTAACAAGGAATATTGAGATATATAAGGAAAGAGTGGATAAAATTACCAAAGAAGTACATGTTGCTCATGATGGTTTGAGAAGAGAAAAATCATTAGTTAACAACACATCTGAGAAGTTGATACGTTCAGAGAAAGTTGTTGCAGAATCTCAAAAGATCATAGCTGATTTGAATGTTGTAATTCTGGATCTCAATCGTCAATTGCATAACTTGAAGAATTCTCATTCTTTTACAAGTTATTTGTGTCAAGACAACAATTTCAAGAAGGTATTTGGAGGTGATGATTTTAATCAAATTCCGCATCCAGTGATTCAAACAGAGTATGTTGTTGATTTGAGCACTCCAGTGGTAAAACAAGATTACTCTGAATTTGTATCTGAAAAATTGGAGGCGAAGAATTCAAAAATTTGCAACAAAAAGGTAACCTCTGCAACATCTGATACATCTATGTTTGTTAAATTTGTTTCAAGTGAAGGTGGTGTTTTTGGCAAAGAAATGTCTCATGGCGAAACCGTTGAGAAGAATGAAACGAAGTTGAATGAAGCAGAAGTGGATGCTAAGTTGGTTGAAGAAAACAATTTGAAAGGCATTAAAGCTAAATTTACAAAGGCTGCTAAATCTGGTTCTTCAGGGTCTACAATAGATGTATCCAAACTACCTGGTTACAAACAATCTGGGTTGGGTAGTCAAGGCAAGAATGTTCCAAAGCAGCAGAACATGCCAAAGAAGGTTCAGATGGAAAAGAAGGATACAAACTTGGAGCAAATATATCATCTAGCTCAAGTATTCATTTCAACAATGGAGAAAGGATTTGGAGGGAAGCAAAAGAAGAAAGTTTCATCTGCAAGTTCACCGAACGAATCTTCTTCATCTAGTTCTAATGCTACACCTCAGAGCCCTACTTTAAAATGGGTACATTCTAACCGATTTCAGGTTTTTGATGATATTTTTGATGAGTCTGAATTTTCTGATTAAATGTGATCCAGTTCCGGGCTAGTCACAATTTAAACGATCATATCGTTTGTGCTATCAATGTCGCCAAAAGGGACATATAGCACAGGATTGTCCTGTCACTGTTAAAAGAAAATTTTCTGGAAAAACTGCCATGATAATTGATGAATCCGGCAGAATTTTTACTGACTCACCAACATCACATTTTAAATCAAAAAGTAATTCATATTTCAAAAGTGGGTCTAGTGTTGGTGATTCATCACAAGATGTTGTTTCTGTAAAAACTGCACCTGCAAAGTTGCAGTGGCGACCTAAGGTGGTCAGCCAAGCTGCAACTGATTTTACAGAAGACACTGGTCGACCAGAAGCTGTGTGCTTCGGGTCGTTTGAGTACTAATCATTTAAACCAGTGTGCAGGTATTCCTAGAAGACCCGTTAGTGATTGCAAAGTTGCTAATGGAGGAGTATTTTGCATTTTTAACTTAAATTACATGTGATATCATATTTCAACACTGAAATTTTCTGAAAGCTAAACCTGACAGGTATCAGTATCGATTGGTCAATTTTCTTTCTTTAATGCTTTTTGTTTGTAGTTTAGGGGGAGAAAATTGAAAAACCAAAAATAGTGTCTTTGTGTTTTTGTTTTTGTTAAAATGAAAATCCACAAATAGAGTTTTCATTTTAAATGGGAGAAAATGGAAATATACAAAAACATCGAAAAATGGAAAAATACAAAAACATTGAAAAATGAGAAATTGATCCGACATAATTGGGAAATGATGGTACAATGGTTTACGTGTCTGACTCATGGATAAAATAGATGAAAAAGTCATAAGATCATTGTTTGAGGTACTTGGTAGGCTCGGCATTAAATCAGAAAGTATTCAGATGTGATTAAACACTAAATATTAATGCTTGACCAAGTGGACAACATCTTGATGCATATCTCATGATATCAAAGAAAAGATATGTGAAAAATAAAATAAGAAGTCACTGTGTATACATGTGTTCATTTTGCAAAGATTTAAACTTGTTTGATTTTCTTTATTTTGTCAAACGATCGGACTTTCTTTGCGTATCGAAAGATCGACCTGATTGTTGTTCGTTTGATGTTCTGCTTTATTTTCTTTGGTGTTTCGTATAACTCATCGGACTTGCTCTGATACCACTTGTAGAACCACGAGACGATCTTACTACTGCATGATTCGGTAATTGGATAGCAACAAGAAGGTAAATAAAGCTTTGCTTTATTGATTCACAAAGAGTTACAATGTAGAGAGAGAAACACACTCAGTTTACACACAGTTAAGATGTTGCAAATGATAGAACTTCTGAACTCTCTCTAACAAGGACTATTTATAGTCACTTAGTCAACAGGCCAGCGGACCACCAGCGGACCATCTGGTACGCTGTACCAACTGGTCCGGCGGACCATGTGGTCCGGCCAGATGACTATCTGACTCACACAGATGCTCTTGTCTAGATACAATACACGAGACACAACGTTAGCATAGGAATATGCTTCTACAATTCATCTATACCAAGTTTATGAGTGATAATATCTTTAGATATACATGTCATGTCCTCGTGTTTCCATGCGAATATTGTAATTCTGGACTTCAGGAGGCTTACGAGCTGCTCTTCGGTATCCTCAGGAATATTAGTTCCTACCAGCACTTCGATTTCAGGATCCTCAGGATTTAGCTGAACTTCTTTGATCTCTAATTCCTTTGTCATCCGAATTCTTCGTGCTGGTCCCTTTAATTGCTATGCTGGCCTGGGCTTAATGGTATTCTTCATAGCCGAAGTGTAGCAATCTTTGGCTTCTTGTTGATCACTTAAAATTCTTACAACCCCCCAAGGTGTGGGAAGTTTCACACACTGATGATAAGTCGACGGAACTGCTTTCATATTATGGATCCATGGCCTCCCCAAGATAACGTTACAACAAGGAAGGGAATCAATTACGCAGAATTTCTGCATGGAGTTGACCCCTTCAATATACACAGGAAGCCTGATGTCTCCAAGTGTATGCTTGGTTTCTCCACAGAAGCCAACTAATACCGAGGATCTTGGGATAATCTCCTCTTCTGGAATGCTCATCTTTTTTAGCACATCTAACTGAATGATGTTGACCGAGTTGTCGTTGTCTATTAGGATCCTTCGAACATAATGGTTAGCAATACATAATGTGATTACCAGACTATCATGAGGAGGATCCTGAATATCCAGCTTATCAGTTTCGTCAAAGGAAATGATTTTGTCTTCAGTCAACGTCGCGTTCTTCTTTGGTCGGCTGCCTTGATCCATTTTAGCTTCTCTAGCATGTCTTTTAGCTGAGGAGAAGGAAGCTCCACATATATCAGATCCTCCCAAGATAAAGTTGATCACCATGGCATTTGCTGGTGGTGACTGTGCTCTTTTGGGCAGCTCGGCAGCATCCTGAGTTTTGCTTTTCTTTCTACCAAATAATTCTTTGACATGCCCCTTGCTGAGCAGGTAGCTGATTTTTTTTCGAAGAGCTATGCAATCGTCTGTTAAGTGCCCAAAGTCTTCATGGTATGCACACCACTTAGACTTATCTTTCCAGGATCCCTACTTCTCGGACTTCCTTGGCCACCTGGCTTTATTGTTGGGATACGACAGTGGCATTCGGGTCTCGGTAATAGCAAACAAAAAAAAATTGGAAATAATTATTTATAATAAATAATTATTTAATCAATTACCGAGTGAATTAAATCAGATAATTAAATTAACAATTAATTTAATAGGCAGCGGAAAACGTTTAATTTACTAACGCGAAATACCAGTCAATTAACGTAAACCTAAAGCAACAGGATTCGACAATCACCATAACGCGCAAACACCAAAAACGCTTTAAACAAACGCGACATATCCATAAATAAATAAACAATTAAATCTAAACTAATAACGAGCTTAGATATACCTGAGCGGTGATTCAAACAGACGTTCGAGACACCGGAAGTCAACGGGTGACGCTAGGGTTTCGCAGAACGATTTGACGGGCAAATCGAAATGGCCTCGCAGATACGGATTTCCCTCGGTGACACGACACCGAAATCTCGTACGTCGGATAGGCGCGAAATTAGGGTTTCGTGGACGACGACGGAACACGCGAGAGCGCGGTTCGCGACTAGGGTTTGTCGGCGGTGGAACCGATGACGACGAGGAGGGGTGGCGGCCGGCTCGGACGGCGGCTTCGTGCGATGGAGACAGCGACGGTGGCATGGCGGTCGGCTGCGGCGGCTTGGTCACGACGGACGGAGGATGGCGGTGTCGGTTCGCGGAACGGCGAATGGCAGAGGATCGCACGATAAGCGGCGGCGGCTGACGGCGGAGCGACGGTGGCGGCCTGCTGCGGCGGCTCGCCTTGGGCTGTTGTGGCGGCTCGGCTTGGGTTGCTACGGCGGCTCGGCTAAATGGTGAACAACATATTAACGTTCTCACGATCGGATGAACCAATCGCCAGAGACACGGGGAGGACGGCTGACGTGATGTCGAAGTCTCACGCAAAGATAATCCCAATTACACTAATTAGATAGTGGTAAGCGGGTGTCGAACTCAGGGAGATTGTAGAACATGTATTACTTGAATGCAAATTGTAATATAATTAATTAAGATTTTTAATGTAAAGATCAATGAGAGTGATTTGTTGTGTCAAAGTTTGTACTCAAAATTAAACAGCAATGTGGTTTATGAGTTTTCTTAATAATTAAACAAAAGTGATCTTCTCGGATTTCAGGTTTTCATGTGAAACAACAATACGAATGTATACTGGAAAGAACCACATAGACATGATTCATGCAAGTGTAATTGTTCGTGATAAAAGGGGACTAAGTACTCGGGTTATAAACACGAGGTTATCACCCGATGATCAATCAACAAATGCCAACCCTAATCCCTTCCCACTAAATCCCGATTGCCAATGGCACCAAGAACGTATGGTTTGCAAATTAGATTCAACAAAGTGTTAACCATTTACAAACAATCACACAAACATCATATTGAAAATCATCGAATGATTAGATCAATATTCCAGAAATCAAATACACAAAGTCAAGTTGTTTACATAAAAACCTTACATCCGAGAAGAACACAAAGACTTAGCCTCTCATGGTGAAGTTGATTGCAAAGATGATGATGATTGAATCCATGGATGATCTTGATGTTATCTTGATGTTAGCTATCTTCTCCACACTCTTTCTTGCTTGTAAAATTCGCCAAAAATCGCCTCTAGTCGTCTCCCCAGGGTTTCCAATCGAAAAGATGGTGAAAAACTCTCCCAATTCGCGTTTTAGCCACAATTGCCGACTTCTGATCTGGCCCCAAACTGTAAGCTACGGTTCCCAAACCGTAAGCTACGGTTTGGGCGTAAGCTACGGCTTGAGGAGGCTGGCCGACGGTGTGCAATTTTGGTATTCTCCCAAACCGTAAGCTACGGTTGAGGCCGTAAGCTACGGTTTGACAGCTCCAAAACTTCATTTTCTTCTATCTTTTGAGCCTTCAAACGGATCCCATTCACCCGGTTCCTCCAATGCTTCTGTCACACCCCCAATTTAACCACTAACGGAGTTTATACCGTTAAGGGGTGCGAGCAAACCAGGACCACAACCATTAGTTACAATTACTAAACGAATCAGAGTAAAGTCCAAACATTAATAATAAAAACAGTTTAACAGTACCCAGCGGAAAACATTGTCTTTAGCACTAACCTCGTGCTTTACAAAATCAGTGTTTTAAATTCTCAATTAAGTTTAACTAAAAATAAAATGTCTTCGTGTGCCATGCCAACCCGATCCGGATACTCCTTAGCGATCTGCAAAAGTTTAAACCACGCAAGTGTCAACCTAACGGTTGGTGAGTTCACAGTGGGCATGTCATGCATTGGCCCGGTCTCATAAGCGTATGTATCAACATATAATAAGTATTAGTTTGGCAAACATTTCCAATTGTTGAATTATCGAATATGCACTAGTTAAGTAGAAGTTAAAGTGGTCAACCGATATCGCGGGTAGCAAATCCGGTTTCCATGCACTAAGGAAGTTCGTACCAAAGCTGACAGATAATTGTAGTGGCAGCGCCATCATCTATTTTGTTTTGCGGACCTACGTCATCGCGGCTTTGCCTCCCCCGTGTCCTCTCAGGACCACGGTCAGATAGGCTGATATTGTACCTCCGTGCACCTCCAGTGTTAGGAGGCGGAGTTTGTCAAACTCCAGTAGATCTACCCAACATCCCCTCGCTTTACAATTAATGGTACAATTAAGTTGAGGACTTTTTCAGTTATAAGGCAATCCTTAGAAATCATGTGATATCATGTGGTTTAGACTTTAACCTACACTAGTCATATTAAAATGGTTTACTTTGGGTTTTCACGAATCCCGAAAACATTTTCAGTTTGTTTTAGAAATAGTTGTTTACGTATTTCACAAGTGCTTCCCATAAAACACTTCAAGTTCATCAAGTGGGTGCCAGGCACTCCTAGGTTTTCAAGTTCATTAGAGAGGTGCATAGCACTCCTAAGGTTGTCAGCATTGTCTTTCATTGAGTTATTCTGTGTAACCCAAACGGGCTCACGGTAAATGGGTTAGTGACACTCACCTTTGGTTGCACTGCTACGCTTGCTAAATAATCCAAATATTAATTGCTTATCGAAGACCTATGAACACGTTTAGGTCTTAAGTATTAGTTTTGTGTCTAAACTCTACATAACGTCACTATGGCCCATAACATAGCACGTTGGACTATAACACGACATACCGACACACGACACCGATGGTTGATCATAAACAAGGGTTCATATAATACAGAAATCATAGTATGTCTTATCATAGCATAATCATGTAAGTCATATCATAGCATTCAAATAAGTTGCACAAGTTTGGGTTTAGTCTGGCGAAACTGTTGGAGAAACTGCTAGAGAAACTGCTAGAGAAACTGCTAGAGAAACTGCTAGAGAAACTGCTAGTTTCGCTAGCTAGTTTCGCCAGGAACTGGTTGAACTTTCGTTCAGGGACAAGGTCAGTTTCGTTCACGAGAGACACTACAGTTTCGCTGCACAGTGTCGCTGGAAGGAGATATGCATAGTTTCGCTGGATAGTTTCTCCTAATGAATGCACAGTGTCGCTGGTCGCTAAAAAACCCGTAAATTTGACTAAAAATCTTTCTAACAGCCTCCATACTTCATGTAATTCATTTTCAAGCATACATAATCATTTAGGAACATCACAGGAGCATTTTTAACATCATAAACATGTATTTTCATCATCAAATCTTCAAGAACACATTTTACACAAAATAACCTAATCTAGCATGAATCTCTATTATGGATCAGTTTCACACGTAAAGTTGTAGTCTTTATGGTAGATCTAGTATTCCTAAGCATTCTTACAGAAAATCTAACAATTACATGGAGATCTAGGCATGCTTTATGAAGAAAACACATAGAAAAGCAAGAAACATGGTCATGGGACTCACGGTTTGATCTAGGATCGATGGATGATCTTCTTCTACAGAAAAGATGGCTGATCTTGATGGTCTCTAAGGCTGGTCCAGAATCGCAAGAGGGAGAGAGTGTGTGTGTGTGTGTTTCTTGTGTGATGTATGCAAATGGGTAATTAGGGTTTAAAGCTTCATTTAAATACTAATGGCCATCATGGGCTTTCATTGGGATTTGGGCCCCCAATGATTAGCCATCATTAGCCCATGATTAGTCTAATGACTAGCCCAATCATTAATCATGTATGCATACACTTAGTTACCCGGTTAAACATATAATCACATAATTAGGCAATTTGTCACATAATTTATCAAATAATTAAATAGTCATTCTTTTTAATAAAAATCATGCATTTAAATCACGTTTCTCATAATAACAACATATAAATAAATACATAGCACATATGGACGGGTTCGGTGATCAACCAAAGGTCGTGGACGTATTCGGCCTAGTTAAGCATTAGTTACTAAGTTAACACTATTAACGTAACTAACGGAGATTGTCTAACGGAAGTAAACCTTGAAATTCCCGGATGTCACAGCTTCCATATTTGACTCGTTTAAGCCCATATAACCTGCAAAATGCTTGGAAAACCGTAATCATCTAACATCGTAGGAAATAACTATAAAAACTAGCTTAACCACCCGCATTTATCATTGTTAATTACTAGAATACGGTGCAACCGTCACATCCCAACACTTACCCGTTGCTTGACCCCAAGCAACTCAAGATTATTTCCTTGCCATCCAACCAACAAACCCAGTCAAACCCAGTTTCAGTTAAGGTTCCAAGTCATACGCTATTCCCAACATTATAGATGCATTAGCCGGAACAATAATGCAACAATCAACCATTGGAACTTAAATCAAACCTAACATGCTTCCGGTCTATAATACACATAACAAACCCCTCACAATAACGCTCCTCTCGGTTAACATTTAAGGCAAGCGTGGTGAGCTAGTATGCACTCATTTGGCAGATGTGTTGTCTCACTATCATAAGCTTGTACAATTCTCGAACCTCCATCTCAAGTAAGTTGAAACATGCATGCAAATCAATAGGACTTATAATGGGCTATAACGGGGCTAGGTGTAGGGTGTGGAATGGGAATATTTTTCAAGTGGCTCAAGTGATCCAATCCGGCTTATTTATTACAATCAAACAAGAAGCAAACAACTAATATGTACACAACTGAGCTAACTACCCAATCACATTCTTTTTGCTGCTCAATATTCAACCATCCGATCTCATATTTTGCTTTTTCATCATTTTTTTTATGCGATGTAAAAAACGTCTAACGCTTAGATTACATACTGAATATCACAAACTTCACCAACTACATTCTTTAACAACTAACTAATGGTAAACGAACTATAAGCCGGATCGAACACTAGGGGTAACAAGATAAGTGGAGTAGGCTCGGGTTAACAATCAATGGCATTAGGCTCAAAATGGCTTCTAGTGGACCCAAACCCCCGCCCCTCGCCTTTACCACACTCATATATATAATGTATGAGGCCCAACCCCAAAATCCCACACTCGCACACATCTAGACGAGGGTTCACCTAAATGCCTAAATCACTTTTGCAAACATATTCAAACTAAGATCTCGGAACGTATCAATTGCACAAGTTCTAAAGTAATAAACACATAGCCACACTCAATGAACAAACATGCATATGATAAACAGTAGTGTAGGCACAAAACTCACAATTTGCGGAAATGGGTTGCCGGTTCATTACGTGGATTACTACACCAAAACCATGCTAATCTTGACTATAATTCTATCAACTACTAAGCAACATGTTGAAATTTAGGGAATTATGACCATGACAGGGAACCGAAACGTCAACTCCACCATCTACCATCAATCCGAAAATTCAACTCATTTAAAATCACCGGGGTCAAGAACTTGCAACACAAAAAAATTTCAAAATTTCTCCCCGGCAACGGCGCCAAAATTTGACGTGAAGTCGAAGTCTCACGCAAAGATAAAACCAAATACACTAGTTAGCTAGTGGTAAGCGGGTGTCGAACACAGGGAGAATGTGGAATGTGTGTTACTTTTTACTTTAAAATTAACCAAAATGACTTGAATAAAAAGATGAATCACAGTTTTGTTTGATGTGTTGATTTGAAAAAACTAAAGTAAATTACAGAAAATTGTAAGTTGTGATTAATGAGAAAGAAGGTGATCCTCTCAGAGTTCAGGTTTTCATGTAAACAACAGATATCAAGGTTCTTACTGGAAAGAAACACATAGACATGTTTCGCGTATATATAATCACTTGTGATAAAAGGGAACTAAGTACTCGGATTGCTAACGCGAGGTTGTCACCTGATGATCACCCAACAAATGTCAACCAATTCCCTACCCACTAAATCTCAATTGCCAACGGCACCAAGAACGTATGGTTGAAGAACAAGATCACACAATTGTCAACGTTTACAAGCAATTGCATAAGCACCATAGTAAATTAAAACAATGAGTGTTTGAATCACTATTCCATAAATACAAGAACACAAAATATCATTGTTTACAATCAAACCTTAAATCCAAGAGGAACACAAGAAAATTAGCCAATCATGGTTTTGATGAATGAACCGATGTTGAATCCGCAATCCATTGATGTTGAATAAAGATTGTTGATGTTAAGAGACCTCCAATGATTGATTCATGCTCCCAAAATCGCCTCCTAGGGTTCCTGGTTGGTCCTTGGGTGTTTCCTAGTGAAAAGATCACCAAGAGACACCCCAAATTCGCGTTTTTATCAAATTTACGACTGCTGATCTGCTACCAAACCGTAAGCTACGGTTCCCAAACCGTAAGCTACGGTTTGGGCGTAGGCTACGGTTCAAGGGGGTTGGGCGACGGTTTAGCTTTGGTCTACTTCCACCAAACCGTAAGCTACGGTTCCAAACCGTAGCTTACGGTTTGCCCAGCTTCAAAAGCTTCATTTTTACTTTCTTGTCACTTCTTGCACAACCCTTTGACCCGGTTCCTCCTATACTTCCAAATTTAACTCCTTTAAGCATTTGTAACCTGCAAACACTCGAGAAACCGCAATCATCCAAAATCATAACAATTACTATTATAACTACCTTAACCACCCGCATTTATCATTATTAACTACTAAAATACGGTGCAACCGTCAA
>JBCNJP010000013.1:19658784-19713532 GCA_039602395.1 Deinandra increscens subsp. villosa | reverse complement strand
AATGTTCATGCCTCTAATGTGTAGCCCAACAAAAACAAATAAGAAACCAAATCTTTTTGGCTTTTTTGAAACTTTATATCAAAACACACCTAAAATATTTTTGATTTTTCTAAGTTTATGCTAAAACACACCTAAAATCTTTTTGGAATTTTTCAGATATGAAATATAAATGCAACATAGAATCAGACATAATTTTTGTCTTTTGCGAGAATGATCTCAACTTGGGATCATATTGAACATAACATGCTGAACTACACTTCAATTTCAAGTACTTCAGCACATAAGTCATGTCGATTACTCGTATAGTTTGTCCATCTTAAACTCAGGCACAATCATACTCATAACATCTGGACATGTTATTGTATTGATTAGATTGCTTTGACCAGTGTACCCCACACTATCAGACACACTCATATATGCTTTTTATATCACACTTTGTGATTTCATTTTTGATTTATTCACATAATGATTGTATTCATGATATAGTCAACTATGTTCCATGCAAAAAGAAATCAGAATGTTAAATCATCTACCTTAAGGTCTATCTTTTGATACGCAGATAAGACCTCGGATTTAACAAAATAAGAAAATAAAACAAATTGATATTGTATAATTCAACAACAATCAGGTCGATAGTTCCGTATACACAGACAAAGTTCGATGAATTATACAAAACACCAAAGAAAATAAAGCGGAACGTCAAACGAACAATGATCAGGCCGATCTTTCGATACGCAGAGAAAGTCTGATCGTTTGACAAAATAAAGAAAATCAAACAAATTTAAATCTTTGCAAAATGAACACATGTTTACACAATGACTTCTCATTTTTCTTTTTCACATATCTTTTCAATATCTTGAGACATGCTTCAAGATGTTGACCACTTGGTCAAGCATTAGTATTTAATGAATATCACATTTAAATACTTTCTGATTTAATGCCGAGCCTACCAAGCACATCGAACAATGATCTTATGGCTTTTTCATCTAGCTTATCCACGAGTCAGACATGTAAGCCAATGTACCATCATTTCCCAATTATGTCGGAAACAATGTTTCATTTTTCAATGTTTTTGTATTTTTTCTATTTTTCCATGTTTTTGTATTTTTCTCTTTTTCTCCCCCTTAAAATGAAAACTCTATTTTTGGATTTTCATTTTAACAAAAACACAAAGACACTATTTTGGGTATTTTCAATTTTCTCCCCCTAAACTACAAACAAAAAAACATTAAAGAAAGAAAATTGACCTTTCGACATGGATACCTTTCCAATTTAGATTTCAGCAAAAATTTCAGTTTTTGAAATTTGATGTCATATGTAATTTAACTTAAATTAGCAGAATACTCCTCCATCAGCAACTTTTCAATCATCGACAGGTCTTCTAGAAGTACTTGCACACTTGTGAAACACGTCAGTTTATAAATGACCCGAAGCGAATCGTTTCTGGTCGACCAGTGTCCTGATTTCCTTTTGAAACCACTTTAGGTTTCCAGGTTTGGTGAGGTGGTAAATCAGAATTTGATGTACCTGTCAGAATTGATTGTGATGAACAACCTACATATGGAACATTTTCAAACTTACGAAAAAATCTTCCTTGATTTTCAAAAAATGTAGGTTGTGGATATTCATCAAATACTCTGCCACATTCATCAAAGAATCTTGTTTTGGCAGTTTTACCAACATATGGAACTTTGTGTCGTCTTGATGTGGAAGCGGCAAAAACCGGACAGTCTTGTGCCATATGCCTTTTTTGTCGACAATCATAACACAAGCGACTGTTTGCAGTTCGCCTTTTTGAAATCTGCAAAGCTTCACAACATATAGCATCTCCAAAATGATCATAAAAATTATCGAATACCTGAAAACGATGATCATTTACCCATTTTGATGTCATGCTTTTTGGAGCAGAATTTGATCCTCCAGAAGAATATGTAGCAACTTGTGGCTTCTTGCTCTTCAGATCAACATTCTTGACAAAAACTTCGGCAATTTTCTGAGCATCCACATAATGGAGTGGGAATTCTTGGTCAGAAAATATTTGTTCCGAACCTTCGAGTTTATAAAACCTCTCCGGTTGAACTTTATCAGCTTTAAAAATCTCCTTCTTCAAATTCTTCAAATTAACCTTTTTCAGCTGCGGTTGCTTTTGAAACTTTAAAGCATCAATAGCAGAAATTGGCTTCTTAACACCCAGACCTGAATATTTGCCAGAAAACTTTTCTCCCGAACCAGAGGAAGGATGCCCGTTCTTTGCAAGACGAGAGAACTCTGCTTTGATCTTGTTGATATCTTTTGGAGAATCAACAATTGTTTCATTAATGGTAATTGATGAACTTGCAGATATAAGATATCTCTTTAGCATCAGATGAAGAACCAGACACAACCTTTGGAGCTTTAGAATTTTTAGCACTCTTGCCTTTCTTCTCTTTCTTTTCTTCAACAGATTTGGAAACAACAAACTCAGAATAATCACCAGTCTATACTTTGTCTTTCAAATCATGAACTTCTTCTTTGAGACTACCCGGTGGTGACACTGTTTTATTGAACATCTTCTCAAAATTCTTATCCGTGGCCAGGAAACTTGTAAAAGACTGAGAATTAGTGACATTGTTCAAAAGACGTTTTGAATCAATGACTTCAATCTTTAATTCAGAAATTATTTGATGAGCTTCAGCCAACTCTTTTACCGTTGCAATTAACTTCTTTGCCACTTTATGAGTTTCATACTTTTGCAATCGCAACTCATCTATTCCAGCCCGCAATTCCTTCTGCAACTTATCTTCATTTCTTTTCTGAATATCCAAATTTGTATTTTGCAATTTGTTTACTCTTGTCAATTTCTCGCTTCTCATCTAACAACTTTTCCATATCAAGCTGATATGTTTCAAATTTAGCAACCGAATCATCAGATGCCTTGGTAAGCAAGTCAAGTTTAATCTTGGACTTGTCAAACAGATTCTTAAAGTCATTTGCAGCATATTTAGCTCCGGCTTTCCATTTTGCAACTTCCTTGATTAAATCTTCGTTGACTTCAGACAATGTTGTGTACTTTTGTTGAAGATCCCTTTTAACGCTTTGAAACTTTAACTCTTTTTTAACCATATCTGTTTGAAAATTTGAAAGTTGTTTCTTTTGAGATGAGAACTCTTGAATTACATCTTCTAACTTTTTCTGTTCAAATTGCCAATTCTTCTACCATTCTTTTATTTTCCCCAACCAACAACCCATTTTCTTTTACCAATGCTTGGATCTTTTTGTCTTTTTGAGAACAAAACTCACACGCCAATTCATAGCCACTATTTCCAGAACCACTTATTTCAGATTCAGAATCAGTTACTTCTACTTCCTCATCACTATGTACAATTTGAGCAACAAACGCAGAGTTGGCAAAAATTGCAGACTCATCAGGAAAGTCAGCAGACCAATCATAACCTTCATTAGATGTTTGAGCTTTTGACTCAGAAGTAATAGCAGTTAAAGCAATTAGATCAGAAGTTCGTCCCCAATTATATTGTTTATCGACTTGAGACATCAAACTGTTGAGACTTTGATGAAGAAGCATTTGATTTTGAACATTCACGAGCAAAATGTCCAAAATTAGAACATTTGAAGCATTTTTCCTTGGATTTATCTATGCCAACCTTGCCATCTGGATTTAAACTTTGGAATCCAATCTTCTTCTTGAATCTTTTGATTCGTTGAGCTAACATTGCAAGTTGCCAATTAATATCCATTTGTTCAAAATTATTTGGATCGATCTGATCAAAATCTTCTTTAATCAAATTAGATGTTGTCAAGCCACCATTCAGCAATCCATAATATGAAGATAATAGAGCAGAAATTAATGCCAAATGTTCATCAGGTGTTTTTTTTGTGTGCAGAAAATGAAGTCTGACTTGAATGATTTGGAATAGTGAAGTTACACCCTCTTGATGATTTTTGCAGAATTTCATTAACCAAGACTTGCAGCAAATACTGTTTGAGGTGGATTCGATGAATCAACACCAAAGGATTTTGATTTTGCATTAAGACTTGCTGAATTTTGTCCATGATATAACTCCGAATTTTGCAATTGAGTAGTTGATTTGTTGGATGTCATCATTTCCATTTCTCTAGCATGCAACTTCCCGGTTAAATCATGAAATGACAATGTTAAGTATTCCTTATCATGAGTAAGTAGTAGAACATAATTCTCCCACTTTGCTGGTAACGCTTCAATCAGTTTCTCTTTCAGTTCCTCCCCGGTCTTCTCAATGTCCACCACTTTCATTTCACTAATCAGATGTGAAAATCTGGATACAAGCGCAGGAATATTTTCTTTATTATAGTGTTGAAAATTTTCAAATTCTTTATTCAGCAGTTTTCTTCTACTCTTCTTGTATTGATCATTGCCTTCACATCTTGCAGATAATGCATCCCACAACTGTTTGGACTTTATGCAGGTACTACACTGATGCAACAATTCAGTGGGCAAAGCCATTGTTAGATAACCAAAATGTTTTTCTTCAAGCTCATAGAGTTTTCTTTCAGCAGCATCGGGATTGTGAATTTGCTTAAAATCTCCATCTTCCTTTGGATGCATGTAAAGCTTGCGAATTGGAATAAAAAAAATCAACATTATTTGTGCTGATGTAAGCATAAAATCTTTGTTTCCAATAGTGATAATCCTACAGCTTCAACAATTTGGAAACTTTCTGGCTTGTTCCAATTTCGTTATCGAAGTTGAGCAAGGTTTGCATTGCACTTTGCATAGCAGCGAACACTTGAAAATCAGACATTTTTCACCGAAAACCATACTTCAAAAACTTCAAACTACAAAAAACGAAGGTCTTCCAAGCGGATTTTGGGTACCAAGACGGAGGATACTGGCCGTTAGGCTAGTAAAATCTTCCAACGTACCAATCTACGTACCAAACCAAATCAGCAGACCAAACTAACTCAGCGTACCAGTAGCGGACCAAAATAAGCTGCGTACCAAATTAAGTAGCGTACCAATTTGGTACGGTGTAACTGCCAGCGTACCAGAAAATAACTGTTGCGTACCAACGATGAAGATTGCCTAGCGTACCAACAACCATCGTACCAGAAATCTATAAAGTTTGCTGAAAACTCGAATCGTCCCAATCTAGTGAATTTGTACACCGAAAATGAGATCGAAAGTTCACCGAAACGAAGAACACAAAAACGTAAATAATCACTTGTTTATAGCTCGAATTGATCAACGGTTACATGATTTGAACTTGAAAAAGCATAAACGGATCGATTCTATGGTAGATGATATCGAGATAGAAGTTTTGTCATATATATTGTGTTGAATGATTACATAAACCGAAGGAGTATACAATGATTAAGCTCCGGGGGAGGTTGAACAGAACCTCCCCTCTTAACCACATACACACTGGACAAAAACTTAAAAATAAATTCAAAGATGAAACTATTTATACTTCTTAATTCTGTCCGAACTAGGTAACCTCCGAACTCCGTCCGAACTCCCTCCGAACTTGGAGTTCGTCTAAGGTTCGAACGATCCGAACCTTGAGTTCGGCTGAGGTTCGGACCCCAGTTCATGTGCAATCTCAAATCTGTCTGTGTGAAAATTCGAACAGTAACGGCCACACAAGGTTCATGCATCAACAAATTCCCCCTTGGACGTTAGTCAAATCCAGACATTGATCTTCTAGCAATCTTCAGTCAGCTTGCTACATCTTGAATCTTGATTTTCAGCAAACTCCCCTTGGACTGAACTTTAGGCATGCAGGAAACAATTTGCATCTTGTACAATCTCCACAACCAATAAAGTTTCCCCTAGCTTCAAGCACAACCATCCAACTGGAACCGGCATATATGATAATGGTTCACTTCATCAGTCGTATCCGGAATTTGTAAAGACACCCGAACATCACTGCATATTGACAACACTCTTTAATCTTCACCAAATTGTAATACATTCTGATCTTTATGAAAACAGACACGATCAGCATCTTCAATCACGGAAATTCCCCCTTAGCATGAAATCCATCCCAATATATTACTCCGGTAAACGTATATCTCGTTGCAGACTGAAATCTGACCAAGTCTTCACAACTCAAGAAATATCTCGTTGTAAACTGGAATCTGACCAAGTCTTCACAACTCAAGAAAGTATCGGGCAAATGACAAAGAGTTTCAAACCATAACCGAAACTTTGACATATCAGTTTGCACGAACATCAGAATACACTACCTTTCCACGAAGATCAAAAATCATCATCAACTCTGAACTGATTGCTTTTGAATATTCACTTTTTCAATTATGAAACTTTGAAAGTTTTAGGGTCCCCAATTTCCCCCTAAATAAGTGACATATTCAAATCTTCAGTTTCTTATGATTCCAACCCCGCATTCTTGTAGTGGAATGATAAACTCAAGTGGCCCACAACGGAATCTTTAATCTCATTTAATCTTCAGTTTGTGTAGAAAGATAATCTCCGACAAACGTTCCCAAGTAATCATAACCATGTCTCCGAATCTCTGTCCATCATCAGAAACACCCGTTCATGAATCTCTGTCCATCATAAAAAACAATGACTACCCACAAACTCATTTCTTGAAATTTGATCACTAACTCGTAACAAGTATCGGAATCTACATTTTCTTCAAACATAACACCCCACAGCTACCGAATCAAGAGTAAACTTGATAACTGATCCGCTTCTTTAAAATTCCCTACCTAACGGGGGTTCGGGGACAGCGCCCCTAAGAAGCGGGGTCCAAGGGGCGGCAGCCCCTGGCGGGGTCCAAGGGGCAGAGCCCCTGGCTGGGGCCATGCTCCTCCGAACCTGACCTTCGGACGCCCGAACATGGCCGAACTCTGTCCAAACATGGAGTTCGGAGCGGTTATTTTTTCAGATCTGTTCTTCGGCCGAACTCTATCTGAACTCTATCCGAACTTCACTGAATTTTTTTTGAAATCGCACCAGATTCAGAATTTAACCGAATTTCGACATCCAGATACTTCTATTAGGTAAAAACATGACTCGGGAAGACTCAGTTGATTAAAAATCAAACAGAACACCTCCAATCACACCTAACTGAAGGTTTAACGTCTTGAAATTAAGAAAAATGATGAAATTAGACCATAGAAAGAGCCAATAGCTTTGATACCACTTGAAAAAGAATAAACAGATCGATTCTATGGTAGATAATATCACGACAGAAGTTTTGTCATATGTTATGTTGAATGATTACATAAACCGAAGGAGTATACAACGATTAAGCTCCAGGGGAGGTTGGACAGAACCTCCTCTCTCAACCACATAGACACTGGACAAAAACTTACAAAGAAATACAAAGATGAAACTATTTATACTTCTTAATTCTGTCAGAACTGGGTAACCTCCGAACTCCGTCCGAACTCCCTCCGAACTTAGAGTTCGTCTAAGGTTCGGACGACTCCGAACCTTGAGTTTGGCTAAGGTTCGGACCCCAGTTCATGTGCAATCTCAAATCAGTCTGTTTGACAATTCGAACAGTAACGGCGACACAAGGTTCATGCATTAACACTTGAAAAAGCATAAACAGATCGATTCAATGGAATATAATATTGAGACGAAAGTTTTGTCATATATCGTGTTGAATGATTACATAAACCGAAGGAGTATACAATGATTAAGCTTCGAGGGAGGTTGGACAGAACCTCCCCTCTCAACCACATAGACACTGGACAAAAACTTACAAAGAAATACAAAGATGAAACTATTTATACTTCTTAATTCTGTCCGAACTGGGTAACCTCCGAACTCCGTCCGAACTCCCTCCGAACTTGGAGTTCGTCTAAGGTTCGAACGACTCCGAACCTTGAGTTCGGATGAAGTTTTGACCCCAGTTCATGTGCAATCTCAAATCAGTCTGTTTGCCAATTCGAACAATAATGGCCACAGAAGGTTCATGCATCAACAGAACTCGTTTACAATCTCTAATCATGATCCTAAACATATAACTCTCTGAAAAACAAGATTAAAAACTCCTCCTTGTAATTTGAAATCGGGTAAACGGTTATTCGAAAAGTTCTCACGTCCGAATGTAAGGACCAAGATTTGTGGCTTGTGTATTAAATCATTACTTGGCAGAGTATTCTGAAGGCTTATGTGTTAGAATAGGTGAAAATAAGTTGGGTTATGGGTATATTGGGTCATTGGGCCAATTTAGATGCGTTTGGGCTCATTTAAGAAAGTGTTTAGTGGGAGTTTTATGGGCCTTAGGGTTCAAATACGGGAATTAGGAGTTATTTTAGGTAGGGAGGTTAACTTGTTTTCCAAGTTCACCATCTCCTATAAATAGGACTCCTAGTAATCAATTTAGGGTTGTTGTTGGTTGCTCCATTGGTGTTTTTGCGATTTTGGTGATATCGAAATTCTTAGAGAGAATTTCGATCAAGTGTGTAAGCAATCGGTGATCAATACAAGTGTTCTTTCTTCAATTCAATCGGTTTGTGTTTGTTATTAATTAATTACAATACTTTTCGATTAGTGCTTTTCATTGTTTCTTGAATCAACTAGCTAAAACCGGATTCCGTACGGTTTTACTAGTCTCAGATATCGCGTGAGGGTTTAATTGATCTTTACAATTGGTATCAGAGCTAAGAAACGCAAGTTTCGAGGCTCTCGCGATATCCGATTCAAGTTTTTGACAACTAACGGTTTGAGTTTTGTGGTGATTTTCAGCTTTTAGCATGTTCGGAAGTATTTTTGCAGGTTTCAAGTCAAGACAGGAGCTTTCGAGGTGCTTAATTCGTGATTTGGAGACTTTTCGACCCTGTTTCTAGACTTTTCGATCGTCATCCTGATCGAAAAGCCTTTTTTGTCGCGCCATTTCGATCGGAAAGTCCCCTTGTGACTTTTCGATCAGCCATCTATCGATCAAAAAGTCCCCCTTGTGACTTTTCGATCAGCCCATTTCGATCGAAAAGTCCCCCTTGTGACTTTTCGATCAGCCCATTTCGATCAGAAAGTCCCCTTGTGACTTTTCGATCAGCCATCTGTCGATCGAAAAGTCCCCCTTGTGACTTTTCGATCAGCCCATTCGATCGAAAAGTCCCCCTTGTGACTTTTCGATCAGCCCATTTCGATCGGAAAGTCCCCTTGTGACTTTTCGATCAGCCCATTTCAATCGGAAAGTCCCCCTGTGACTTTTCGATCAGAGCATTTTGATCGGAAAGTCCCCCTGTGACTTTTCGATCAGCTTCTCTTTTCGATCGGAAAGTCCCTACTGAGACTTTTCGATCCGCTGACACTTTTCGATCGAGAAGTCTGCTTTTCGACCGACCACCTGTACGATCGAAAAGTACTTTTCGATCCAACCCTTTTCCGACCGAAAACTCACTTTTCGATCCATCCCCTTTTCAATCCGTTCAAGTCTTTCAGTTCGTATTTGATCCAGAAGTTCCATCCAAAGAAGTTCATGGCATCCATTCTACCAGGTACCACTTCATGCATTAGCAGCAATGAGGTATGTTCTAACCCTAAATGCCAAATTACATTTAATGAATCTCAAGACTGGAAACGTAAGTTCTTCAATGAAAGATTATATCGTGAACTATCTGATAAAGACTTGAGAGAATACAAAGGTAGGACTAAATCATTAAGTGAGAAACTAGAAGCTGCCAAAGTCGATATAAAAAACCTTCAAAGGGAATTGAGTGACAAAACCACATATCTTAAAATTGCTAATGAAGAAATTGTCACATTAAAATCGGAAGTTGAACAACTTAAGGGCAAATTAGAAACATCACAAACCAAAGTGAGCAAATGATAAAATTGTGTCAGAAATGATGAAAGCTAGTTCTCTTTTCTATAACACAGATGCCCGAATGCGACATCTAAAAGCCAACTCTGGTTTGGGTCTCGGTACTGAGGTTAAAGATGAAAAATCCACTCATACAGTACCGATGCCCTTGATGCATGAAATGATCTCAGATTATGAGTGTTCTAAGACCTCCTTAGAAGCTAAGGCTGAGATAGAAAAGAAACTGGCCGCCTGTTCCATTAAAATTTCTGCTCCTGTTTCTAACCTTACTAACACTTTTACTTCTTGTGTAGATAAATGTAATAAAGAAGTAGGGGTAGTAAATTGCAAGGAGTCCACTAAGAGTCCCGTGAAGTCTGAAGTTGATTTTTGTTTTAAAAATTGTGATTTTGAGAAACCTGAAACTTCTGTTTAGTTTGAGTCAAAAACTCCAGAGTCTGATGTGTGTGATAAACTTTCTGAATGTGGTGTGTTTAATGTTGGTAAATGTGATTTAAAACCTGTAAAACCCCTAAGAACTGTTAAAATTTTAAGAAGGGGTAAGAGACGCAGGTTGATGGTCCCAAACCCATAGGAAATGTGAAAATTTCTGAGGATAAGATTAATTATCCTACTCCAAATGTGCAGAAAGTACGAGACACAAAACCCCATGACTTTGTCCCGTACCCAGAAGTTAACTCTGCATATGACCAATTCCAGCCGATACAATGGGAGTATATTCTGACCACAAAGCCCCATGGTAAGGCCCTTTGGATCCATAAAAACTCTTCAAAGCCAACTTGGATATCCACTGGGCGTAACCAACAACAGGCTCCCGTGTATCCAAAGAAACAGTCCTGCCATGTGTGTGGCCAACCAGGACACATGGCCAGAAACTGCCTGCACCGCCCTTATGAGCCTTATTATCCTAAGAAGGTCCAACAACAGAATGTCCCATTGGGCCAAACACATGTTGGCCCAAAACCTAAATTTGGACCTTCAAATTCCAAGGTGCAGAAGGTGACATCACAACCTTCACAAACAAAGATACATGCTAGACCAACAACAAAGACTGCACCTTCAAACCGAAAGGTGCAGCAGGACATACCATATCCTAATGTCCACAAATGGAGTCCAAAGCCCAAGTCACCTAAACAGGAACCACCAATTGTGAAAAGCAAGGTGAATAAAAATGCTAAGAAATCTTCAAATATTGTCACTAAACCTGCTAGGGCTTCAAATGTTGTTGAACCTTCAAAATCTGTCTCTCGCCCAAAGCAGGATACTTTTTCAAAATCACCAGTCGATCCTCAACCTGTTTTCAAAAGATTTTCAAAAACATCATTTTACTCAAAACCTGAAGGAATCACAAAATCAACTAATCAGTGGGATGGTGATAGGTGGAATGTCCCAAAAGTTGTGAATTTGTCCTTCAAGCCTACTGGAGTGTACAAAAAACACTCCATGTCTTTTCAAGAGGTTAAAAGTTCAAAAGTAAGTAAAAATAACTGATAGTGGCTTGGCAAGGAAAATCATTCCAGAGATGTCAACATAAAAGACATTCTCAGTCCAAACAAGGACATACCAGTCTCACCCAGACCAATTAAGGCCTGGGTACCAAAATCTAACTAATCTCCTTTGAATGCAGGAACAGTCAAGGAGGACTTTCATTAACCTTGTTTGTTTGTGATAGTGATTGTTCCAGGCACAGGCTAGGAGGCATCTCTCTACTACATGACATAAAGATTTCAATGGAGGGTATGTTTCCTTGTGAGAGGTAAAACATTAGCATAAAAAGGCAGGGAAGTGAAATAAATTTCCGTCTTGGAGATGGCTGACACGCGTAAGGCAGACGTGAAAGACATGATCCAAGGTGATATGCTCGGTAGGCTCAGTTCCAAAAAACAAAGGTATGGGTCACAACACTTAAAGATATAGTATGTCATTTGACGGGAAACACACACTTATGTTAAGTGCTTGTTCTATTTGACTTTGAAATTGTTCTCGATACACATGCCGGACTCCAAAGGGTTGAATCAAAAATCTCAAAAAGTCGGCGTCCCCTCTGTTTTGTGTGAGCAAAGATCTGGGGATGTCAAAGTCGTCAGTCAAGTCTTGCCTTTGCTTTGCATGAGCAATGACTTGGTGTAGAATGGTTGACGTGTTAATCAGATTTTCCTCTATTTTGCGTGAGCAAAGACCTGGTTAGTCTGGATTAACGTGCTTGCAGATCACTGTATATAATTTACACCCCAAAAGATGCCAATGTGCACAACAAAAGAGACCCTCTAGCGTCCAAAACCCTTTAGCCCTGACTTTGTGACTAGGCTTATGTGTTTGATGAAAGGTTACCACCTGACTGATAAACGCCTCTGAGTTGAAATCATACAAGTCTTTGTATTTTATTCCTATCTCTTTTATGATCTGTTCTTTCTCTTCTCAACCAAGTCTCGAGAAAAGATTCAAAACTCTGGATATGGGAATGTGAAAATATGTGGTAGGGAATGATCAAGCTTGATAGACTGCACATATTAATTACCTAGGATTTGTGTGTGACTGTCGGATGTTCATAATTAATGCACCTAAAAGATAAATAAGTGACAAACAACCGGGAAAATGAGGAACATGGGCTTAAGAAGGACCAATATACTGGAAATCGCCTGGACGTGTTCGAGTAACAGATGCTGAAAAGGGTTCCTCAGTTCAGACAAAGACGGTTTGATCCCAAAATAAAACCTTCTCGTTTAGTAATTTGGTATGTTTGTTTTGTTGCTTTTGTGTTATCTTAAGTTTATGAATTGGCCAGGTTGATTAGAGAAGCTTAAATAAATTTTTTATGGGTATTATGCAAGAAAGTTTGACCCTCCCTCAGAACCTCAGGGGGAGATAATAAAAAGAGTCCTCGGGTTCAGGGAAAGTTTTTGGTTAAGTAATGCTAACCCGATAACCAGTCATCATTGTCTGGTTAGTGTTTGTTCCATGTTGTGCTTGACAGGTTAAGTGAAAAAAAAAACAACTCATGGAAAAAAATCAAGGACTCAGTTGATCAAAGAAGAACTCTGCTGCTGATCAAGTTGAAGAACCAGCCGGAAAAGGACTTACCCTATGCTTAGGGGAAGTTTGTTGGTTTTTCAAGAGAAGCTTCCAAAGATCATAAAGAAGCTAAAGATGCAGAGCAGCCAGAACATGAATTGTTTCAAGTCAAGAAATTCAAGAATGTCAAGACAGGGGTTTTCAACATTTTTACCCTCTGAAGTTACATGCTGGTCAAGACAGTTACTGATGATCCAGCAAGGACTCGACATGTTTCAAGAAGGAGCAAGTACTTGAGAATCCTCCTCTCATTACTTGTTTGTCATTTGAAGTCCAAGCTGATGCTGATTGAGAGAAAACTCCCAGAACTCGACCGTTGCTGCCCAATGAAGATCGTTCAAGAAAAGAATCTTCACCAACCCATGTTCAAGCCAAGGAGAAGACTGAAGTCTGAAGATTGAAAGTAGAAGATATTTAATAGCACAAGCCAAGGGGAAGATTGTAAGGACCAAGATTTGTGGCTTGTGTATTAAATCATCACTTGGCGGAGTATTCTGAAGGCCTATGTGTTAGAATAGGTGAAAATAAGTTGGGTTATGGGTATATTGGGTCATTGGGCCAATTTAGATGTGTTTGGGCTCATTTAAACAATGTTTAGTGGGAGTTTTATGGGCCTTAGGGTTCAAATACGGGAATTAGGAGTTATTTTAGGTAGGGAGGTTAACTTGTTCTCCAAGTTCACCATCTCTTATAAATAGGACTCCTAGTAATCAATTTAGGGTTGTTGTTGGTTGCTCCATTGGTGTTTTTGCGATTTTGGTGATATCGAAATTCTCAGAGAGAATTTCGATCAAGTGTGTAAGCAATCGGTGATCAATACACGTGTTCTTTCTTCAATTCAATCGGTTTGTGTTTGTTATTTATCAATTACAATACTTTTCGATTAGTGCTTTTCATTGTTTCTTGAATCAACTAGCTAAAACCGGATTCCACACGGTTTTACTAGTCTCAGATATCGCGTGAGGGTTTAATTGATCTTTACACCGAACTTCAAACAACAAATATATAGGAGATCCAGTTGAGTGTCAAACTTCAGGTTCGGTGACAGTTCGGCATATTGTTGTTGTGCCGAACTTTTAGTTCGGACACCATTCATTGTGTTTTCACATCCTGGTCTTCAACTCACGTATACGTATCACATATATGTGATTTTATAAAATCACAATCAAGACCCTCGACTTTAATAGAATGACACAAACTACCCTATATCATGATTTAACCATTCTAACTAAAACAACTAACAAAACTAACGAGACTAACTGATACACACAAGACACACATTTTTGCACCAACAAACTTCCCCCTTGACGTGTGCTATATCAGATCTTTAAACTCTTTGAAACGGTTGTTAGTTGATGTAGGGTAGGCATGGCAGGAACATGATTGCGTCAACTGAACCATTTCTGAAAGTAATAAACTCTTTGAAAGCTTTGCAACCATGCTTAAAATCCATTCTGAGCTCTTTATTTGAAAGACTTTGATGATTTCAACCTACAATCTTTAGAAGACAAAAGTGTGGTTTCTCTTTTCCAAAGATAACTTTAATCTTGGAAACAAAACTTCTCCTTTGGAGAAACCAAGACATTTAGTTTTGAAAAATTTTTGTATCCCGTGTCGATCAGATCAAAAATAAAGAAGAAAGAAAATCTTTTTGGAATTTACAAAGTTTATATCAAAACACACTGAAAATCTTTTTGATTTTTCATAAACTGAAACATAAGTGCAATATAGAATTAAACTCTATTTTTGTTTTTGATGAGAAAGATCACAACATGAGATCATATCAGACATAACGTATCATACACACTGCAATTTCAAAATACTAAGCATGCAAGCCAAGCTGACTGAGAATACAACCATTTGGTTTATTTCAGCTAAAGCAGGGTCATTGTCTATAGCTTTCCGATATGAAATTAAGTGTATTTATCAAGCATTGATAACATGGTACCCACACAATTAGGAATACTGGCAATCCGCTTATTTCATATTTTTGTAATTTTCTTTTATTCAAGCCAAGTTACTCGCAGCAGATTTCTCAAACTAGTATTGTAAACTTGCTTATACAGAATCAAATGCCACAGAGATATCAAGTTTATGGTGTTTCTTGCAAAAAGAAAGCAGAAGCCTCAAATACTTAGCAATCAAGTCAGCCTTGTGAGCACGCAGAGAATGCGTATATATTGAGAAAATAAATTAAAAGAAATCAAACAAGTTGAAGTTGTATAATCCAACAACAATCAGGTCGGCCTTGTGGGCACGCAGAGAAAGTCCGATGGATTATACGAAACACCAAAGAAAATAACACAGAACATCAAACGAACAATGATCAGGTCGATCTTTCAATACGCAGAGAAAGTCCAATCGTTTGACAAAATAAAGAAAATCATACAAGTTGAGATTTTTCAAAATAAAGCAAGCGTACACCAGAACATCTCTTTATTCTGTTTTTGGTACTTTCTCATTTTATTTTGCCAGATATGCACAGTACCCATCATGATTTTTAACCACAATTATCAAGCAAGCGTTATCTTTATATCATACTTGCATATATCAGACTACTCAGCACATTCAGTCAAGTCAAGCAAGTACCTACAGCCTTTCTTTCTACTTTATTCATGGCAGATAATGTATGCTGATGTACCATCATTTCTCACATAGTTGGATCAATTTCTCTTTTTGCCTTTTCCAATTGTTTTTAAATTTTGGCATTTTTCAAAAAAGAAACAAACATCACACTATTTTTGTGTTTTTCAAATATTCTCCCCCTAAAATTCAACAAACTATATTTTTGAATTTTCCAAAATTTATCTCCCTAATGATATGAAAGAAGGTAAAAGGAAAGAAAATAAAATTGATCGATCAACACGAATACCTTGAATTTTTAGATTTAGAAAAATCACTTTTCTCAAAAATGTTTGTGAAATATCAACTTTGTAAAGCGCTAACTTAAGCAAAATACTTCACTATCAACAACTTTGCAATCACTAATAGGTCTTCTTGAAGTACCTGCACACAACCTCAAACAATTTTTAGTTAAATACGGGAACCCAAACCGGCTTGGGTCGTCCCGTATCCTTAACAAAATCATTTCCCGCCGAGGTTGCCATTTTCTGTTTCCAAGAACGATATGGTTTAAACGATTTCGCCCGATGCGAAACAGAACCGTTGACATACCGTGACAAGTTGGTAACAATATTTAACAACTCACCAACTAACATTTTCTTGGGTTTTGGATGACGTTGGTGATGTTGTCTAGGCCCATAGTAAGAAAAATCATTTGAGTAAGGCATTTTGAAGTCATTTTGGAAAAATTGTTTTTGTTTTGAAAATTGTGGTGACCAATCATCATAATTTGAGGTTTTACCAACAACCGATTTCTTATGAGCTGGTTTTCGTTGTTTTTGCTGAGTTTGTCTAATAGGTACCTCATTGAGAATCATCGAATCGGATGATGGTGATCGATATGAACCATGTGAAAACCTTTTCGAATAGCACAATCACGAATCACATGTCCTAACTTGTTGCAGTAAAAGCAAGCTCTCACATCAACCAACTTAGGAGATGACATGGATTCTGTTGACATTGTAGAATGTTGAGAAGAATCACTCTCTTGACACTCTAACTTAGAATTCGTTGACAGAAAATCAGCATCAGGTTCACACAAGATATGATTCTCAAGTGGAATCTCCTTTTCTTTGTGAACCTTGATATCCTCCATAATTTCTTCTATCTCAAGCACATCTTGGAGATCATTTCCAACAATCACGTTCTCGTCTTTGCTTTCATATCCCAAACCACCATTCTTTTTAGATTTATGTGGTACCGATTTAGGTTTCTCATGACCTTGTGAAGCAAGTCAAAAAAACTCAACCTTGATGGAATTCAAGTTGTCTTTATTAAAAAGCAAAGATTTATCAATCACAATCTCTGAAAATTTGTCGACTTTCACTTTTCCTGGATTGCCATCAAAAACCTTTTCCTTATCGAGAAATGTAGACCTTAAATCAAACATTGTTTTCTTGTTAGCATCAAAATTTTCTTCATTTTTCTTCTGTGACTTTGACTTTTTCTTCTTCTCAGAAGAATTACCAGCAAACTTTGAATAATCATGAACTTCTTCCGTTGCTTTCAAAGTATTGATATAATTTTCAATAACCACGGGAGGTGGAACATTTTTCAGAATAACATCACAAAAAATCTGTTGAAAATTCTCCTTTTTGTACAAAAAATTTGTGAAAGACGATGAATTACTGAGATTAGGCAACTGTCTTTTGAAATCACGAGCCTCAATCTTCATGTCTCCAATTTTCTTTTGCGCTTCAGCCAACTCTTTTTGTGTTGCAATAAGTTCTTTTGTTGTTCTATTCATAGTAAACTTTTCTCTCCTCAACTGATCATGAGCATCATATGTTTCTTGAACAACCTTTTCCCATTTTTGTTTATAAATCTCAACATTCTGCTTCAAAAGCTTGTTTTCACAAAGCAATTCAGCTTTAGCATCAACAACATCCTTTTCTAGACCTTAAAGTTTGATCTTTGATTTTGCAAACTAAACATCAAAAGCTGCTGCCATATCACCTGCTTCTTTCTTCCATTTCTCAACTTTCTTCATCAAATCATCATTTGTTTAAGTCAGCTTTGAAACTTTTGCAATCAACTCCACATTCTCGTGTTGAAGCTTCAATTCATTCTCAACAGCTTCACATTTTGAACTTTTTCCATAACTGCAAAACCACCTTTATCAAATTTCTCACAATTTGCAAAAGAAGTATATTCTTCATTGTCAACCTCCTTTCCAGATTCATTCAATTCAGCATATTTCTGTGCAAGAGCATCCCAAAACACTTTAGAATTCTTGCATGTTTTGAATTGAGACAGTAATTCTTTTTACAATGCTATTGTGAGAATATCATAAGTTTTTAATTCTCTTTCATAACATTCCCTTTCCTCGAATGAAAGATCTCTTTGAAATTTAGGTACCCCATCAGAATAAGTTGGGTAGGTAAACTCTTTCTCAGTTGAAATCCACAAATCTTGATCCACTTTATCAACATATGCCTTAAAACATGTTACCCAACTAGGATAATCCTCAAGTTTTACAGTTTTGGCACATTCTGATGTTCACGAACAGTCTAAACATCAATTGTATTCATTTTGAAAATTTGAATAATTCTACTTCAACAAACCAAACAAAGAATTTTTAAAAAAAAATTGTAAAACTTGTTAATATTTTCTTTCAAGAAAAAGAAACGTTGAAAGACAAAATGTATTGGTTTTTGTTTTGATTTATGAAAAGAAACAGAACAATGAAAAATAACAAGAAAAAAAAAGGTTTATAGGTTTTGTTTTGTTTTTAAAGAAAAGAAACTAAACGATGAAAATCAAATACAGACGAGTTATGTGAGTTTAACCGATTCAACAAACACAAAAGAGCTTTTGCGTTCACGAATCAATTCAACAAACACAAAACTTTGTGTTAATTTTTTTTTTCCAAAAAATTTGTATTGGCTTTTTTATTTAGAAAAGTTTTATGTAAATTTTTTTTTATATTTTTATAGTTAAAGAAGAATGTTTATTTTTATTTGAAAACTTCATAGTGTTTTTTATGTCTTTTTAAAACTTAAAGGTTAACTGTAAAAATTTATCATAAAACACAAATTAGTCGATTAGCAAGCCCCACCCCGTGTTTTTTTCTTCTCCGGCGAGTGGAACCGCCGACGACGCTATTATCCGACGACAAAAACCCAAATCAACTACAAACTTCAAAAATCCGTATCCTCCTCAATACTCGACGAAAATCCAATCCGTAACTTGCATTAGATCCGTATGAATGTGACGAAAAAATCTAGCACCATTGTTGATAGGTTTTGATCGATGAATCTCAACGAACAATGAAGAACAAGTAGCGACTTTTTGGACGAAAAATGGTGATCGAAAACTTCAAAGTTCGATCCAAAGATGTGTATGAACCTCAACATTGAATACACCAATGAAATCATAGTCTCAAACCGAAAGTATACCAACAACAACCACAGAATTCCATCAAGAATTTCAAATTGCACCATTGATGACCTTGAAGATGAAGAACACGACTGTGAATTTTTGGATTTGATAAAATCTCAATAAAAATTGATTCCGAAACTTGCCTTAGATTCGTATGAGTATACTAAAACTACTGGAATCAAACAATAGCTCAAACAAACTCAGATTGATGCTCAATTTCGGATTCAAACTTCACAGTTTGACTTCAAAAAAGTCAAACACATGCCAATTTCACCAATTTGATCCAGATTTCGATTCAAAATCGATGTAGAATCACGCCTGGAATGCTCTGATACCAATTAAAAACTCGAATCGTCCCGATCTAGTGAATTTGTACACCGAAAATGAAATAGAAAGTTCACCGAACCGAAGAACACAAAAACATATATAATCACTCGTTTATAGCTCGAATTGATCAACGATTACATGATTTGAACTCGTTTACAATTTCTAATCATGATCCTAAACACATAACTCTCTGAAAAACAAGATCAAAAACTCCTCCTTCTAATTTGAACTCGGGTAAACGGTTATTCGAAAAGTTCTCACGTCCGAACTGCAAACTACAAATATATAGGAGATCCAGTTGAATTCAGAAAAACAAAATCGAAAACTCCTCCTTTAAGATCGAACTCAGAGAAAAACGGTTATCTGAGAAGTCTTCACGTCTGAACTCCAAACTACAAATATATAGGAGATCTAGTTGAGTGCCGAACTTCAGGTTTGGTGACAGTTCGGCAGATAGTTGTTGTATACGTATCACATATATGTGATTTTACTAAATCACTATCAAGACCCTCCACTTTAATAGAATGACACAAACTACCATATATCATGATTTAATCAATCTAACTAAAACAACTAACAAAACTAATGAGACTAACTGATACACACACGACACATATATTTTGCACCAACAATTGCCTAGCATACCAGTGTGTTCATCCGGCGTACCATCATCATCATCAGGCGTACCAGTAGTGTACCAAACTGAATTCGACTGCTTTTTCGAATTGTTTGACTGGAATTTGGAACAGTAAGGTGCGAAAACACTCTAGAAACGTTCAGAAATCATTTTTGACCTCAGAATCACTCAGAATAGGGAGAAATTGATGAAAAACGACTTAAACCCGAACTTTCTCTCACTTGAATTCGAAAATTGATCAAAAACATAGCAGTAGAGCAACCTGGATTGCTCTGATACCACTTGTAAAACCGAGATACGATCTTACTACTGCGTGAATCAATCATTGTAGTGAAACGAGAAAGTAATTAAGAGATTTTGTATTGCTTCACTTAAAGATACAAACAAAAGCTCTCTGGTTTCTCTCTCTAACTCACACACATAAAATGTGTAGAAATGACATAACTTCTTAGCTCACATCTAACACGAGCTATTTATAGTTAGTGACAATCTGGCCTGCGTACCAGCCGGTGGACCAATTGGTACGGGTGTACAAGTTGGTACAGCATACCAGTTGGAACGGCACCATTGATTTGCCACTACAACTCACAGACTCGCTCTATTCTGGATACAATACACGAGACACATTGTAGCATAGGAATATGCTCTAACAATAAGAAGGGAGAAGAGTTGGAAATTTACAAAAATAAATGTGAAGATTCTGATGAGATTTTCAAGTCAAATGAGAACTTAATCAAAGAAAAGAGTGTGTTGATGGAAGACTTTGTAGAACTTCAGAAAACGTTGGATGAGATGGTTGGTAAAGATAAATAACAAATTTTGAAATTACAAAATGGAAATTTAAAATTGGTCAAAAATGTTGAGAAATGGGAGAAGGAAGCAAAGGAAGTAACATAAGATTTTGATGCGTTGTTTAATAAGTCAAAAGCAAAATTGGTTTCGCTTCAGAAATCTTATGTTGAACTTCAGAAAGCTAATGATGAAGTTATTGTCATGGAAGAACACCATCAAGAGGTACATTCCAAATTACAATATAAAGTCACAAGCTTGACAAAAGAAAACAAGTTGTTGACAAGGAATGTAGACATTTATAAGGGACAGGTGGATAAATTACACAAGAAGTGTATGATGCACATGATAATATGAGAAGAGAAAAGCTTTTGTTTAACAGAGCTTCAGAACAGTTAATCGATTCAGAAAAAGCCTTGGGAGATGCTCAGAAGAAGATATCAGATTTAAATGTTGACGTTCTAGATCTTAATCATCACTTGAACAATCTGAAGAATTCACATTCTTTTACAAGTTATTTGTGCTATGAGAATTTCAAGAAAGTTTTTGGAGGAGGAGAGTTCAATCAGATTCCGCATCCAGTTATTCAAACTGATCCTTTGGATGATGTCAAATCTTCTGATGCAAATGGAGATTATTCTGAATTTGCTAGTGAAAAATCTGAAAAGACAAAATCCAAGTCCTCTACCATGAAGTTGGAAACTAAGCAAAAAATTGATCATACATCTATTAAATATGTGTCTGGAAGTACTTTGTTGGATGGAGAAGAGATTTGTTTTGAAAAAGTCATTAAAGCAATTGAATGAGGAAAAAGTTGTTGTTGAATTGGTAGAAGCTAACAACTTAAAAGGTAATAAAGCTACATTTACTCAAGCTGCTAAAGTTGGATCTTCTGGTTCTCAAGTCGAAGTGTCAAAGCTACCGGGTTATAAACGTTCAGGTTTGGGTAGTAACAATCAGAAAGGTGGGAAACAAGACAAGAAAACTTTGTCAAAGAAGATTCCGAAAGAAAAGAAAGATACAAGTCTAGATCAAATTTATCATTTAGCTCAGGTTTTTATTTCTACCATGGAGAAAGGTTTTGGGGGTAAACAACAAAAGAAGAAGTCTTCTGAAAGTTATTCACGAGTTGGTCAACAACTCATAGATTCTTCTTCATCTGGTTCAAACACTACTCCTCGAAGTCTGATTTCAAAATGGGTGCATGCTAACCGATTTCAAGCTTTTGATGATTTTTATGATAATTTTGATTCTGATGATATGTGTCATGCATTTTAGGACAAACGGCAACCAAAGCATTCATATCGCTTGTGTTATTAATGTCGCTGAAAAAGTCACATGGCACAAGATTGTCCTGTAATTGCAAAAAGATCTTTTTTTGATAAATCTGCCACTTTCATAGAATTATCTGGCAGAGTTTTTACTGAGATAACACCTTCACAATTTAAATTTCAAAGAAACAATTTTTTAAATATGATTTAAGTGTTTGTGGTTCAACACCTGATCAAGAATCTGTTTAAAATGAAAAAGCGAAAATGCAGTGGCGGCCTAAGGTGGTCTACAAGGCCACAAATGATTTTACTAAAGACACTGGTCGACCAGAAGCTGTGTGCTTCGGGTCATTTAACAACTAATTGTTTTGTCCAGTGTGCAGGTCCATTCAAGAAGATCTGTCGGTGATTGTGAAGTTCAAGCTTCAAGCAGTTGCTGATAGTGGGGTTTCCTTGGTAACTTAAATTCAATGATCCATATTACAAAACTGAAAGTTTTTCTGAAAGCTTAAACTGAAAGGTATCAGTATCGATTGGTCAATTTTCTTCCTTTTACATATCGTATGTAGTTTAGGGGGAGAAAATTGAAAACCCAAAAATAGTGTCTTTGTGTTTTTGTTAAAATGAAAATCCAAAAATAGAGTTTTCATTTTAAGGGGGGGAAAATAGAAAAATACAAAAACATTGAAAAATGAGAAATTGTATCCGACATAATTGGGAAATGATGGTACATTGGCTTACATGTCTGACTCATGGATAAACTTGATGAAAGAGCCATAAGATCATTGTTCGATGTGCTTGGTAGGCTCGACATTAAATCGGAAAATATTCAGATGTGATATACATTAAATACTATTGCTTAACCAAGTGGTTATCACCTTGATGCATATCTAAAGATATTGGAAGATGTGTGGAAAATAAAAAAAATGAGAAGTCACTGTGTATACATGTGTTCATTTTACAAAGATTTAAACTTGTTTGATTTTCTTTATTTTGTCGAACGATCGGTCTTTCTCTGCGTATCGAAAGATCGACCTAATTGTTGTTCGTTTGACATTCTGCTTTATTTTTCTTGGTGTTTCATATAACTCATCGGACTTTCTCTGCGTGTACGAGAGTACCGACCTGATTGTTGTCAGGTTATACAATTTCAACTTGTTTTTATATTCTTATTTTGTTCAATCCGAGGCCTTATATGCGTATCGAAAGATCGACCTTAAGGTAGACGATTTAACGTTCTTTTTTCTTTTTGCATGGAACACAGTTGACTATATCATAAATACAATCACTATGTGTTAAATCACAAGTGGAATCACAATGTGTGATAAGCAACTACATATCTGAGTATGTCTAATAGTGTGGGGTACACTGGTCAAAGCAAACCTAATCAATACAATAACATATCCGGATGTTATGAGTATGATATTGCCTGAGTTTAAGTTGGACAAATTATACCAGCAATCGACATGACTTGTGTGCTGAAGTAATTGAAATTGAAGCGTAGTTCAGCATGTTATGTTCGACATGACCCTGTGTTTGGTAGGAATCACTACATTTTTGGGACTGATCAGTTCCCAGTGGTTCAACCGGTTGAACAACCCAGGGATGACACTGAAGATGTTGCTGAAACCCTAGTGGCTATGAGGAGTGAAGAGCAAGTTCAACCTGAAAATGTTCTAACTATTCAGCAGGTTGTTCAAACTCCAAAATTAGAGGCTTTAAACCAAATGGTGGAAGATGCCAGGACGGTTGCTGAATATGAAAGGATGGCAAAAGACTTTCAAGAGGAATTGGACTTGTTTTCACAATATTGGGTTGTTAAAAGTGTATTTAAAGAAGCTAAAAGAAGGTCATTTGAATGGAGATTGAGGGAATACAATTTGGAGGCTATGATAGAAACTGAAAGGCAAAAAGTGATTGATATTGCCTCAAGGATGCCCACCAAATTGGTGAAGAATGATGAAAACTATGAACTGCTGAAGAAGGTGAAAAGGGTCCTGATTGTCAGAAACTGGAAATCAGAGGAAGATGTGATCCAGATGAAGGTAAGGAAGCTATGCAGTTTGATTGATTCTATCTTTCAAGAGCTCAGAGGAGACAGTGTGGCTGTTAATCCAAACATGGTGTTGCCTCTGCCTTCAGAAATCACTTCAGGTATAGCAACTAACATTTTTGTTAAACCAGAACTTGATGATGCAGACATCCTACCTCCACCTTCCTTGATCTATGAACCAAACCCTAAACCTACAACTTTTTCATTAGCATCCCAATCACTTTCCCTCATACCTTACAAACCACCCTCCATATCCAAGAAAGTTGCTACCGAGTTTTCAAACCCAAAATACCGAACTGACAACTTCACCACAATCATTCCTTTCTAAAAGAAACCTGCTCCTGTCATGGACTTTTCAGATATCTTTCCACAATCTCCTCCACTAGCCCAACACCTAAAGCTATGAAGCCACCCACTAAATAATCCCAGCCACCTCTTACTATAAGAGAACCTTTAACCACCACTACTCCTACACCTCTAACCAAACCAACTGATGTTCAACCTGGTCCCCCTTCTCCATCATTAAAAGGGAAAGCCCCTACTGTGCACGAATCAGAAAGTGATTCTGATGATGAGAAGAAGAAGAACAAGAGAAAGTTGATGCATGCTAAATGGAAAAAGGATCAAAGCCAAAGAAGAAAAGGGCCACCCAGAAAGATCAAAATTGTTGGGTGGACAGCTAATGAAGACAATTTTGATTTCACCTTCCAACTAGCAGATGGCACATCTAAAGTAGTAAATGTTCCTCAGGCTACTAGACTTCTTTATGCACTTCAATGACAGATATAATTCTAAAGCTTAGAGAGATTCTGAACCCAACTAGAGCAGAGCATCTGTTGAGAATTTGCATAGAACCAACAGTGCTTGAATGTGGAATGCTCTACAGATCACAAGAAGATTCTAATATTGAATAAGAAGAAGAGCCTCCCAGTGAGATAAAGTTTATTATTTGGGAAGAAGATGAGAAGCTATTCTATGTGCACATAGCTGATGGCACCTTCACTGCCCATGAATCCATCTCAGTTCTAAGTGAATGGAGTGAAAGAGATTGGGAAACTTTCAAACATGTGAAGGTGACCAAAACTAACACAAATGAGCTTTCTCAAAGTTTGGATGCCAGCATCAAGTCCTTGGACAAGTAGGTCAAGGAGAAGAATTCCTGTAGAGAGTCAATTTTTGGAGATAGACTTCGAAGATGAAGAATAATTTGACAGCATCAGCTTAGGGGGAGATTATGAGGAATATTACTTTGGTGATTTCCAGTTAAAAGCCAATTTTGAGGTGTTCCGGCTAAAGTTGAAGTTCAAGCGGAAATCTCGAGTTCAAGCGGAACAGTCAGTTCAACCGGAAGAAGCAAATTTTGTCCTATAGTGAATATTCCGGGTGAACTCGATTATCCACCAGATAATGAGTTCAACCGGACTTTTCTTGAGAAGTCTTTTCAGATTGTCCAATCCTGAAAAAGCTTCCTGGTTGCTTCTAAATATACCAAAGCCGCTCTCCTAAAGAAGAATGTTGCTGATCACACGCAAGATATCACATATGTCGATGTTTATTCTTTTGGTAGTAGTATTTGACTTTTTGTTTAACGGTTTAGATTAGATCGTTTGAGATCAATGGATGTCATTGATCTCATCTGCACTATATATAGCTTAGTTAGCTCTTTGTTTACACACGGTTCTTGATCACCTTGTAATAGTGTAACTTTGAGTTAATGCAAATAGTGCTGAGTATTTATACTTCGTTGTTACTATCTTTATGCAATCAAACACTTACATTGTACAAGTGAACTAACTTATGCTTAAGTAAAGTGAAATATAACTTCATTCCGCAAAGTTTTATTTACCAGTAGAGAGTTTCTTGTTAAGTTAAAATCTGATTAACACTGATCCTACAAGTGGTATCAGAGCTTTAGCTCCCACTTTGAAGACTTATAGTGCTTCAAAGTTGATACTCTACTAGTTTACTTTACAAGCTTTGTTTTTGTCTTTCAAAAGTTTTTCAAAATGACTGAACTAAGTTTAGGATCTTTAAACAGCAACACTAACAAACCACCAATGTTCACTCTTGATGACTTTGACACTTGGAAATTCAGGATGGAAGGTTTTGTTAGGAGCTTAGATCGTTGTATATGGAAGTCTTTGACTGAAGGTCCATACAGTCCCATGGTTTCATCAGCTAATGATACAAAAGTCAAAATTCCAAAACCTTTAGATAAATACACAGGCAATGACTACGCTGCTCTTGAGTTTGACTACAAAGCATATTGGACTCTACAGGCTGCACTTACTAACTCCATCTTAAGTGGGTTTAAGGGATATAAGACTGCTTATGGCATGTGGAATGCTTTGAGTGAAATGTATGAAGGAACCAATGAAGCTAAGGAAAACAAGAAAGATGTTTTGAAACAAAAATATGAAAATTTCACTCTCAAATATGGTGAATCCATGGCTAACCAGTATGTGAGATTTGTTTCTTTACTTGATGAACTGCAAAAGGTAGATGTAAAACTAGAACAAGTTGATGCAAACATAAAATTTCTACGTTCTCTGCCTTCAATGTGAACAATTTGCACTGTTAGCATCAGAGAATGTAAAGATCTGAAAAAGATGAAGCTTAGTGAACTTCATGGTGTACTTAGTGCATATGAAATGGAACTAAATCTTAAGCAAAACTCATTTTCTGAATAAACTCAGTTGCAATCAACTATTCTAGTCACTACTGATTTTCATAACCAAAGGTCTTCAAACTCATCCTTCTATCAGTTACCTATAGTCAGTTCCCCTGAGACACCAAGGTGTCAAGAGAGCTCTTCAAACTTGTTTGACAACTCTCATAATGCTTATGTAGCAACTGACTCATACCAAGGCTTCATTCATGAAGACTTAGAATGCATAGGTGCTAATGACTTAGAAGAGATTGACATTTTGACCCAACTTTCTATGGTGTCTGTTAGAGCCCAACGATTTTACAAAAGAACAGAAAGAACCTACAAAGGAGCAAAAGGTGCTCACATTGGCTTAGACAAAAGCAAGGTGAAATGTTACAACTGTCACCAACTTGGCACTTTGCACGAGAGTGCTCACAACCAAGAAGAGAACGACAGAACCAAGGTCATGTCCAAATGAAGAACCATGGTGGAAACAACCACAACAACTCAAACAACAACTCTGCTCACAGTTCTGGTCAGCAACGTACCCCACCGAAACCAACTGGAAGTCAAAACCATTAAAATGTTGTTGATGCTGTAGCAAATCAAACTGAATGTGTAGAATGGGAAGACTTCATAGCTGAGTTTGAGCTAATTAATCATGCTTTGATGGCCAAAGAAGACTCCACTTCAAATCAGGTAAACCCTATTTTTGAAAAGGTTTTAGAAAACTTATGCAGCTCTGCATGCATTAAACAAGTGACAAAGTACAAAAATCACAACACTGATCTAATTGATGAAGTTTCAAATCTGAATGAGTTAAAGGAATGTTTTAGAAAAACTGAGTCATCTTACATTGCTAAAATTGCCAATTTGAGCAAAGAATTTGAACAACTAAAACAAACCAACTCAAATCTGGAAACACAGCTTGATGATTTACTGTCTAAACTCAGAAATTCAAGAAAATAAACCAAAGATGCTAAAGCTGAGGTTGACATTCTTGAAATCAAACTGAAAGATGCTCTGTTCACTTGTGAAAATTTTTCAAACTACAAACAAAAATGCTGAAAAGTTATGGTTGGGAGGGATGTATGGTAAAGCTGGTGTTGGTTACAACAATGTTGAACCACCTATTGAGTTCTCACCTGCAATTACACCAATTAAAGCTTTGAAAACAAACTGCAAAGTTAGTTTTATTGTTGATGACACCTCATCTCAGTCAAGCAATGAAAAATATGTTGAAACAAAGAAACCTAAAGTAACTGATGCAAGCACATCTGCATCAGATGATCAATCAAGGATTTTAAAACCATCAATTGCTGTACCACCACCAACTATCTATGAACCAAAAGATTCAAAAGTTAGAGGAAAACAACCTGAACAACCCAAGGGAAGTCAAACTCAAAGACTTGGTCAACTTACTTACAAACATATAACCAAAAGTGAGTCCCCTAGGAAAAGTGAGTTTTATGAAACCCGAGTTCTAGAATGTATGTTTTGTGGTGAGCAAGGACACTTAACTACTATGTGTCAATTCAATCCTCTGAGCAAAACTAATCCTCTTTCAAAATCAACATCTGTTCAAAAGCCCAAAGTCGAATTTTCAAAGAAACCCACTGGTAGAACTTCTCTAGTGAAGAGTCAAACAACGAAGTACTTTGAATCTAACAGATTTTTAATCGGGAATGAAAGAAATGGCAGCTTTACAGTTTTGAAACAAGTTTCCGGCTGAAGTTCAAACGGGACGATTTTCCGCTCGAACTTATGTTCAACCGTAAAACAGAAATCAACCCAGATCACTCACTGCTCCCAAGAAGAGACCAAATGTCCACTTTACTGATGGGTTTGAACATTTTGTAGCTCAAGGAAGAAGAAACCCCTCAAGAGGAAAAACCACCTCTAGAGAAAACTTTCTAAAAGGCAAAAAACCTAACCAACCGGAATTTGCTACTAGTTCAAGTGGAAGTCATTCTATTCCACTTCAGGGTGAAAACTTGAAACAAAAGAATCATTTTTCACAAAGATTTTCAAAAGCACCTGAAAGAACTAAGTTGGTCAACCAAGTCCACAACTCAACCAGTGAGATGCCTAGGAAAGTGACCAGTAAGCAAAGAAAATTCAACGAATACAGGGAAAGAAAAATTGCTGAAAGAAGAAGTAACAAAAGTGAGAGATTCAGTCAAACAAGTACTCAATATGAGAACTTGAACCTTGATAATGATGATATGCTCATAGACACTCCAGTTTTAAATACTCTAGTACTCAAAGAGTACAAGTATAATGATGCTTATGGTAGACCCAAGACCACTCAGGCTTGGGTCCCCTACAGAAATTGATCAATTCTGATATGTGCAGGTGCAGAATAAAGGCCAACATAGCCTATGGGTAGTAGACAGTGGATGCACTTGCCATATGACAGGGAATAAGCACATACTGGAAAACACAAAAAGAATCAATGGAGGACCAGTTGCCTTTGGAAGCACAAAGGGGCATATCTCAGCACACAAGGAGATGTGAGTAATGGACTGGTAAGCTTTGATAGAGTTAATTTTGTTGATACATTGAATTTTAATCTTCTCAGTGTCTCACAGATGTGTGAAAAGAATTTAAATTTAATGTTTAATGATAGAGAGGCCATAGTTCTCAAACCTGGTGTTAAAGTTCCTGATGAGCTAATCATGCTTAAAGCACCTAGGAGAGATGAACTATAAATCTTGGATATGTCAGTTGTTGCACCTTCCTGTGGTACTGCTTGTTTCATATCCAAAGCCTCGACTGATGAGTCTGATTTGTGGCATAGGAGGTTAGGGCATATAAATTACAAAAACATGAACTGAATTATCAATCTTGGCTTGGTTAAGGGTCTTCCTAACAAGCATTTTACATGTTCTGAAAACTGTGTACCTTGTCTCAAGGGGAAAAAACACAGAACCTCCTTCAAGCCAAAAGTTGAATCTTCTATCTCACAAGCTCTAGAGTTACTGCACATGGATTTATTTGGTCCAACTAGAGTGACGAGTTTAGGGAAAAGGTCATATTGTTTTGTTATAATTGATGATTTTTCTAGGTACACTTGGGTTTTCTTTCTAAAAACAAAAGATGAAGCTGCTGAATTGTTGAAAACACTTATGATCTCTTTAGAAAATCAATTCAAATTTAAAGTCAAAACAACCAGGTGTGACAAAAGCAGTGAATTTATAAACCATGTTTTGAATTCATTTTGTGAAGAAAAGGTAATTGTTAGACAATTTAGTGCTCTTAGAACTCCACAACAAAATGGTGTTGCTGAAAGCAGGAATATGACACTGATTGAAGCTGCTAGATCAATGTTAGCAGACTCTAAACTCCCAGTGATATTTTGGGCAGAAGCAGTGAACACTGCCTGCTATGTCCAAAACAGGATTTTAGTTGTCAAAGGCAAGAACAAGACACCCTATGAGCTTTGGAGAAATAGAAAACCATGTATTTATTTCTTTAAGTTATTTGGTTGTCATGTTACAATATTGATAACCAATGAGCTATTCCCCAAATTTGCTGAAAAAGCAAATGAGGGATATTTTATTGGATATTCTGGTGTGTCTAAGGCATACAGAGTATACAACAAGAGAACCAAAATTTTTGAAAAAACAATAAATGTGTCTTGTAATGAAGTTATATTTCACTTTACGTAAGCATAACTTAGTTCACTTGTACAATGTAAGTGTTTGATTGCATAATGATAGTAACAACGAAGTATAAATACTCTGCACTATTTGCATTAACTCAAAGTTACACTATTACAAGGTGATCGAGAACCATGTGTAAACAAAGAGCTAACTAAGCTATATATAGTTCAGATGAGATCAATGGCAGCCATTGATCTCAGATGATCTAATCTAAACCATTAAACAAAAAGTCAAATACTAATACTAAAAGAATAAACTTCGACAGATGTGATATCTTGCGTGTGATCAGCAACATTCTTCTTTAGAAGAACGGCTTTGGTATATTTAGAAGCAACCAGGAAGCTTTTGCAAGATTAGAAAATATGAAAAGACTTCTCAGAAAAAGTCCGGTTGAACTCATTATCTGGTGGATAATCGAGTTCACCCGGAATATTCACTATAGGAAAAAAAAATTGCTTCTTCCGGTTGAACTAACTGTTCCGCTGGAACTCGAGATTTCCGCTTGAACTTCAACTTCAGCCAGAACACCTCAAAATTGGCTTTCATCTGGAAATCACCAAAGTAATATTCCTTACAATGATCCCAAGTTGTGATCTTTCTTGCAAAAGACAAAATTAGTGTCTTATTCATTATTGCATTTATATTTCATATCTGAAAATTCCAAAAAGATTTTAGATGTGTCTTAGCATAAACTTAGAAAAGTCAAAAAGATTTTCGGCATGTTTTGATGTAAAGTTTCACAAAGTCAAAAAGATTTTGTTTCTTATTTGTTTCCGACCGATCGATACAGGATACAAAATTATGATTTCAAAACTATATCTTGGATTCTTGAAGAGAAGTTTTGCGCCAAGATTAAATTTATTGTCAAAAGAAAAGGAAAGCCGCGTTTCTGTCTTCTAAAATTGCAGGTTCTGTGCGACAAGACTCGAGCATGGTGAAAGGGGGAGTTTGAAGTATCTTTCACAAATGGATCTTGAAGTTCTAGGGTTGTTCAAGTTCTGATCCAGCCATGCAAGCTCTATAGCTGACAAAAAAATTCAAGTTGAAGATCAGATGCAGCGATGCTAAAGATTGAAGACTGAAGTTTAGTTAGCATAGATACACTACACGTTAAGGGGGAGTTTGTTAGAGCATATTCCTATGCTGCAATGTGTCTTGTGTATTGTATCTAGATCAGAGCATTATTGTGTGAGTCTTAGGGTCTGCGTACCATGGGCCGTACCGGTTGGTACGAACCCAACGTACCAATGGTACGTTGGATGGTACGCTGACTTAAGTGGTTACTATAAATAGTTTGTGTTAGAGAGAGACATAAAACTTCTGGTCATATCATCACTCTTAACTGTGTGTGTTATAAATTGTTTCTCTCTCTAGATCTTGTAACCTTTCTTAGTGAATCAATAAAACAAAGCTTTATTTACAACCGTGTTCATCGTATTGATCGATTCATACAGTAGTAAGATCCGTTCTGTGTACGTACAATTTTGCACGGCCCCACCCATACAAATCTCCTCCGAATATCCTCAATCTCCTTTATCACTTTTTTAGGAGATCTAAGAAGTGATATAAAATATTAAGGAATAGCTCCCAACACACCCTTCGTAAGAGTCACCCTGCCACCCATCGATAGCGATCGTCTTTTCCAATTTGACAGTTTCTTTGAGACTTTGAGCACCACTTCTTCCCAACTTCTGCATAAACCCATATTCCTACCGAGAGGGACACCCAGATATGAAGTTGGAAAAGTACCCGTACGAATCTGAAGCAATCCTGCCAACTGCCCCACCCTTTCCACACTAATCCCAACCCTAACGAGCATGCTTTTTTGAAAGCTTACCTTAAGGCATGATGCCATGTTGAAGCACCTCAACATGCGAGCCAAATTAGCAACATTAGCCTCTGATGCCTCACCCAAGAAAACAACATCATCAGCATAAAACATGTGTGTTAGAGCATATTCCTATGCTACAGTGTCTCGTGTATTGTATCTAAATGAGCATGTCTTTGTGAGTCTTAGGGTTCAACGAACCATGTCCCGAACCAATTGGTTCATGGGCAGCGAACCATTGGTTCACAGGTTGGTTCGTTGGTCAGACTTTAGCACACTATAAATAGTTGAGCTTGTTTAGTTCAACATAACTAGTTCTGCTAAGTGTGTGTTTTCTTTGTGTGTTCTAGAGAGAGAAACTAGAGAGAGTCTTCTTGTAATCTTGTGTGATTCAATAAGAAAACTCTTATTTACATTCTCGTGCACTAGTTTGAACGATTATATCAACAGTAAGATCGTTCCGCGTACTTACAAGTGGTATCAGAGCATTCCAGGTTGCTCTGCTGATTAGAATTGATCAATTTCGGAGTTCTAGTGAGAGAAAGTTGGGTTTTTCTTAAGTTTTCATCAATTTTCCTCAATTCTGAGTGTTTCTGGTGTTAAACTTGATTTCAAAACGTTCCTAGTGTGTTTCCGTTGCCTACTGCTGCAATTCACAGTCCAAAACGTCCAAATTTGAAAAAATCAGTCGAAACAGTGTTGCTTCGCCGATGAGTCTATTGGTTAGCCAGTTGGTTCGGTTCACTAGGTATCACCCATAAATAGGTTTGGTTATTTGGTCATCTTCAAGTTTGCTCATTTGTTCTTAGTGAGGTCTAAGTGAGAGAGGAGGTTCTGTCCAAACCTCCTCCAGAGCTTAATCGATGTATACTCTTTCGGTTTCCAACCATTCGACACTAATTAAATGACAAACTTTCGTCTCTATCCTTCTATTGATCAGGAAACGATCCCTACTTGCTTTTACCATGATGAACTTTGATAACAAATCGGAACAAGCCAGAAAGTTCCCAAGTTGTTAAAATTGGAAGACTATCACAATTGGAAATGAAGGTTTTCGGCTTATATTAGTACGAACGTTGTTGATCTGTAGATACCAATTGAAAACCTTACACATGACCAACTGATGGAGAAGAGTATAAAGAATTGAAAGATTTCTCATCTAATGAAAGGAAAAGTTATGAAGTGGAACATAAAGCTTATGGTTATCTTACTATGGCTTTACCTATAAAGTTATTGCATCAATTTTGTACTTGCAAAAAGTCAAAACGGTTATGGGATGCATTGTCTGCAAGATGCGAAGGCAATGATCAATACAAAAAGAGTAGATGAAAAGTGTTAAATAAAGAATTTGAAAATTTTCATTACTATGATAAAGAAAACATCAATGCTCTTGTATCCAGATTCTCACATCTGATAAGTGAATTGAAAGTGGTTGTGTTAGAGCACAATGTAATTGTAACACAAAACAGTTAAGTATTAGAAGAAAAGATAAGACACATCCTTAAAAGAGAAAGGATACGAAAGTCTATATGAATTACAGATTTCTGCATGATTTCGGTATTTATACAGAACTACTCCGGAAATTCCGAAGTAGTTCTGTACAGACTAAATTCTACAGAAATCCTCAATTCTGTAAAAACTTCTAATGTGAAGCATCAACAGTCTTCAAAGAAGAGTCCAGAAGGAGTTTTGGACTATCAGAAGATAAAGATTATGAGAAGAACAATTTCTATCTTTGTGTGAAGAACAAGCAAATTGAATGCCAACTTGGCATTAATCACGAAGGCAATTGAAGACAGTTAAAAAACAGATAAATTGAATATGTTCAATTTATCTCTATATACTCTGACACACTCCAACATCAACCGTCCTCAACAACCTTATCCAAATACAACTTGCTACATCTGCCTATAAATAGCAAGCGGACTTCACCAAACAAAGCAAGACATAAAGCATACAATTCAGTATCTTCTCAAAGCAATTACAACATCACTCCCATAGAAAAGTTACTTCTGTTGATACATAGTCATACTATAAACTCGTGTAAACCATTATTTACATTTGAGATATACATAATAACTCTTTTATGAATTGTTGTCTTCCAATTTGATTTACTTTCCGCAACTTGTTTATCTTGTTTAAATCAAATTGTACCAACATTGTTAAAGAGCCCTTCACGGGACCCAACAATTGGTACCAGAGCAGATTGAATAATCAATATTCAAAGATCCTGCTCTTTAAAATGTCCTCAAGTCATAATAATGGGAAATCTCTTGGCTCACCAGCTAACCTCCCTATGCTTGCTAGGGAGGAACATCCACAATGGAAATCTAGAATTACCAACCTTCCAAAAGAAGTTGATGATTCCCTGATGGATTGCATAGCCAACAGATCCATTCATTCTAAGATAAAATTTTCTGAAATCAAAAGGCACAAAATTAAAGGAAACTCTTAAACCTCTTTTATGCCTTATTACAGAAAAATTTCTACACAACAGTCAAAAGGATCAAACTAAATGCCAAGAGCATCACATACAACAAATCTGGTATCGTGATTCTGGATGCTCTACCCACATGACTGGGGAAATAAAACTGTTAAACAATTATGTGAAGAGAAAAGGAAGATCCATAACCTTTGGTGATGGTACAAAACCATTGGGTATGGAACCATTACTAATGGTGAAGTCACAATTGAAAATGTGTCACATGTCCAAGGTCTAAAATACAACTTATTAAGCTGTGGACAATTATGTGATAAAGGCTTCAAACTTACTCTTTACTCCAACAAGTGTGAATTTGTTGGACTAAACGACATTTTACTTAACGGGAAAAAGAATAAATCAGAGTCTTTATTTTATAAACTTCAACAATCTTATTTCAAATGAGTCTCTCTGTCTCATGTCAAAATCCTCTAACAAGAAATCTAAGCTTTGGCACAGAAGACTATCCCATCTAAATTTTAGAACAATTGCTTAACTAGCAAGTAAAAAGATGGTAAAAGGTCTTCCCGCCAGATCTTCAAAATCTGAAGAAATATGTGAAGATTGTCAAATGGAAAAAATGAAGAAAACTTCTCACAAAAGTCTTCAAGAAATATCTAGAAGTCAACCACTCGAGCTAATCCACAAGGATCTCTGTGGACCTATAAGCACAAAAAGCCTTGGTGGAAAGAAGTACATCCTAGTTATGGTGGATGACTTCTCCAGATATACATGGGTCGAATTTTTGAAATTAAAAAGTGAAACAACAGATCTCATCATTAACTTTATAAGAAGAATACAAAAACTAATGCACTTAAAAGTAAGAAGAATAAGATCTGACAATGTAACCGAATTCAAAAACTTAAAACTAGACACATATTTAGTTGAAAAGGCATATCTCATGAGTTCTCGGCACCAATGACCCCACAAAAAAATGGGGTACTAGAAAGGAGAAACAGAACTCTAGTAGAAGCCGCCAGATCCATGCTTTCCCATCTACTTCTGGCTGAAGCTATTGCAACAACATGCTTCACTCAAAATAGATCTATCATTAAAAAGAAGATCAATCAAACTCCCTACCAAGCAATCAATAAGAAACTTCCTAACTTAAAATTTCTTCATGTCTTTGGATGCATGTGCTACATACTAAACGATCAAGATTACCTCGAAAAATTCGACAAAAAGGCCCTTCATTGGATACTCGCTCAAGTCAAAAGCATACAGAGTTTTTGTTCTAAAAACTCAAGTGGTAAGAGAAAGTATAAATGTGTCATTTAGTGATGATAAAATGGCTATACATGTTAGTACCACATCTCCAAATAATAAAGATTGCATCTCTGGAGTAACAATCTCAGAAAAAGAAAAAGAAGCATCTTACAAATTTTTTGAAGAAAACTCTGATGATGAAAATAACTTTCCCTTATTTTCTTCTCTTTCAAAAAACGCTATCACAAAAGATCACTACAAAGATAGCAAAGAGGTTGTGAACTAAAATGAAATTTCCCATTCAAAAGATAAAAATAATGAAATCCTTGACCCTCACCTCTTGAATGGAAAAAGTGCAACTACAGAAACATTACAGAACTCCACTTCGGAGCTCCTAAATGATTCTGTAAATGAGATCTTGCACTCAGATGACTATCCATCAGCTGAGGGGGAGTGTCACACCACTGACACAACCGACCTAATGATTGGGAGTGAAGAATTAGCCACTCTTCCTTCAGCAACAAAAATGGACAAAAGATCATCCCATAAATTTAATCATTGGTGATCAAAACAAAAATGTCCAAACCAAATCAGCCTCAGCCAATCAGTGTCTCTATGCTGGATTCCTCAGTATAATAGAACCAAAAAATTATGAAGAAGCCCTTCATGATCCCCACTGGATCATATCCATGCAACAAGAACTAGGATAAATTGAAAGAAATAATGTGTGGAATTTAGTTCCAAGACCTAACAACAAACTTGTTATAGAAACTAAATGGGTTTTTTGAAATAAAACAGATGAAGAAGGTACCATAATTAGAAACAAAGCTAGGCTTGTAGCAAAAGGATACAGTCAACAAGAGGGATTAGACTACGATGAAACCTTTGCCCCAGTCGCAAGACTTGAGGCTGTCAGGATATTTCTAGCCTTCGCAGCCTTCAAAGGTTTCAAAATCTATCAAATGGATGTTCAATGTGCCTTCTTAAATGGAAAAATTGATCAAGAAGTTTACATTGAACAAACACCAGGATTTGAAAATGAAAAATTTCCAAGTCACGTTTGTAAACTCAAAAGAGCTTTGTACGGTCTAAAACAAGCACCTAGAGCATGGTATGACACCTTCTTTGAGGTTCTTTTATCTGCTAACTTTAAAAAGGGATCTATTGACACCATATTATTTTTAAAAGAAAGAAAAGGTCATCTCTTGATTGTACAAATCTATGTAGACGATGTCATCTTTGGATCCACGTGTCCATCATTTTGTAAAGATTTTCAGGAACTTATGACAACAAACTTTAAAATGAGCATAATGGGAGAACTAAACTATTTTTTGGGAATCCAAATTAAACAAACTCTAGAAAGAATTTTTATAAATCAAGAAAAATACATCAAAAATCTCCTCATTAAGTACTCTCTCTCAAACTGCTCCTCATTCAAAACACCAATGACCACAAACGTGAAAATTGATGCTGGCAAAGATGGTAAAAATGTTGATAAGCACACATACAGAGGAATGATAGGCTCACTTCTGTATCTCACAGCAAGTAGGCCTGACATCATGTTCTCCACATGTTTCCTTGCTAGATATCAATGTAAACCCAAGGAGTCTCACCTATTAGCTGTCAAAAGAGTTTTTAGATACCTAAAAGGATCAGCTGACCTAGGTCTCTAGTATCCCAAGGATACTGATTTTTCTCTAACAGCCTACTCAGATGTTGATCATGCAGGTTGTAGACTAGACAGAAATAACATATCAAGAAGCTGTCAGATGCTAGGAGGTAAGTTAGTATGCTAGACATCCAAGAAACAAAACTGTATATCAACTTCAACGGCTAAAGCTGAATATGTTGGTGCTGCTAGCTGTTGCTCTCAAGTAATATGGATGCAGACCCAACTCAAAGACTACGAGATAAATCTCTCTAAGATACCAATTTTCTGTGATTCAAAGGGTGCTATTGCCATCACATCCAATCCTGTCCATCACTCAAGGGCAAAGCGCATCGACGTTAGGTATCACTTTATCAAATATCATGTTGAAAAGGGACACATTGAAATGTACTTTGTTCCAACTGAACTCCAGCTTGCAGATATCTTTACTAAACCTTTAGATGAAAAGAGATTCTCATTTTTACTAAGCAAGTTGGGGATGCTAAACATGACTGCAAATTAAAAAATAATAATAAACAATTAAAAATTAAAAAAAAAAGGAGAAGGGAAGCCAGTTCAATAACTACCTGTCATTTTTCTTCCTGTACTCCCAAATAACTTTTCTGAAAAGTTGACTTGTTAAACAAAAAGCTCAAATTTCTAGAACCAAAAACATCAATAATGACCTATAAAAATAGACTGTCAAATCCATATGCCCTCTCCTCTGTTCATCTCATCATCTCACCATGTCTTTAAAAGGAGCACAAAAGTGAAATTCCCAAGCAACATCCTTCTTCCTCATTGAACTTTGAAATACCTTACCAAAAGGGATAAACTCAACCATGTCTTTCAAAGAACTTTCTCCACCATTACCTGAAAACACAACATTCCTTGTTCCTCACCTTCACAACCTCATGCTTTATACACCCTGTGGGAACAGATTTTGTTCCTATCAACCAATGATGAAATTTCTCAAAAATTGCCCCATAGGATATGCACTAACTCTTGATATTCCAATCAACTACTCCGTACTTCAAGAATTCTGGTGGAATGTTGTTTTCATTGTTAAGGATGGAGACAATGCCTTAATAAGAACATCTATCTGTGGAGTAATGTTTGTCTTTAATCAACATCTGATCAGAAAAGCACTTTAAATCAAAGACAGTCCATCTGCTCCCAGTCACTTTGACCAAGATGTTGTGATCAAAACTCTTCTTGATATGGGATACAAAGGTAATATATATGGAGGAAAAGCTGACAGAGTTCAGCTTCCACATCTATGGCAATACTTTTTCTCTCAAATTCAAATTTGTTTCTCATCAAAATATTCTGATCATCATCTCTCTGATGAGGACACTCAATGTGTCATACATGCTCTCATTCAAGGTCACAATATGAATTTCTCTCTGTACCTCATGAGACACATGCAAAGTAATCTCACTAGACCCTTAAATGAACGATTCATTCTCTGTACCTCATAAGACACATGCAAAGCAATCTCAATAGACCCTTAAATGAAAGATTCATTCTCTATCCCAGATTTTCAACACAATTAATCTTTTACGCATTAAACTTAGAAACAATATCAAGGGGAATCAAGACAAGCAAAGTAGTATCTCAAAAGGGAATATCTCCTGGTGAACTATCAATTTCCGGACTTCCAGACTCCAATGGATATTTTCTCTCATCCACAGGAAGGCAAACTTCTTTGCATCTTTATAGTTCTCTTCAAATAGAAGCGAGATTCAAATCCTTCAAAACTCCTGCTCACAACAGAGACCAGAACAGATGCACGTGTACAGACATCTGTACTTGTCTTAAACTCTCTGTATAAATTTCTTAATTAAATAAATTCTTATTCTCATGATAAAAAATATTGCAGAATGTCTCCTCAAAAATCAAAAATTATCCAAAATATCTAAGCAATAAATAAAAAAATGGCTCTGATAAATACGATAATTAATTCGCTAATTATTCACAAAATAGCCAACGGTAATTTTTGTTACCGTTCAGAATAAAAGCGTCCGTTCGAATTAATTATAGCCGTTATAGGTGAACCTTGAAAAACGGAACGGCATCAGGAGATACCTATAAAAGAACATCAACCCTCTCATCCAAATCGCACTGTTCATATCACAAACCCGAGAAATCACAAATGGCATCCTCATCTACAACCCCTGCGATGAACACTCGGTCCAAAGGAAAAATCCCTCGAAACCCTTCTGCTCAAACCCTAAACCTAGATTCCTCATCCTCCGACTCACCACCCAGATGAAATTTCACCATAGACACCCTTAACCAACCGTGTGATTTGAACCCAACTGCATGCTCATCAAACCTCTAGTTGATCATAGAATCCCTAAAGAATTCGTCTCAACTTGCCACAACCTTAACCATCAACGAACCATGCCCAAAATTAGCCATTCTAAATTTCTAGGCAACCGTCAAGATGATAGATGGAGACATGAAAGGAAAGGTGAACACAAATACCAACATCACACTCCAACTATCTGATATGAGATAAATCTTCCCATTACCAGACAACTTCTCATCCTTCTCTCCTAACCCAGAAGTTCCAGCCCTGATAGAACTGATCATTGAAATCACCGGAGGCAAGTTTGAAGAAAATGGTCAAATCTCAAATCTTAGAGTAAGTCAGCTAAAGCCCGCCTGGAGATTTACTACTGACTTACTCAACCACACCATGAAATCCAAGAAAGGCTCCATGGATCAAATCAACAAAAATGTTCTCGCCATTCTATACAGTCTATGCTTTAATGAAGATATTGACATGGCCCTGCTAATCTGGAAAGATATGGAGAAAAGAGTCAAAGAAAAATTAAAAGGAAAGAAGTCAGAATTTCTGTCGTACGTCATATTTCTAGCACAAATGATCAAAGATAAAGTAAGAGCAGAGGAAAATGAAGAAATACATACACTACGTCAAGATTCACTTTTGGCCACGGGAAAAAACCGTGACCAAAGGTGTTTGGTCACGTTTTTTTTCTTCCATTTCAATTGACACCAAAGGTCCCGTCACCTTATGTATCCTACGGCCACATTAGAATATCAGTGGCTGAAGCCACCTAGAAGCGTGGCTAAAGGGTAGCAATATTTTTTGTTGTAATCAAATAATTCTTCCGGAAAGCATGGCCAAAGGGTCCCAACGGCCACATGTGTTTGTTTAACATGGCCTTTGGTATTTTATGGTCACATATATTTGTGTTTTAGCCACATATGTTATAACAAAAACGTGGCCAAATGGGTTGCTGAAATTATAATTTTTGTCCCAATAAGCGTGGCCAAAGGGTGGCAACGGCCACGTTAAAATATGAATAGCATGGCCTTTGGTATTATATGGTCACGTATATTTGTGTTTTAGCCACATATGTTTAAAAAAAATGTGGCCAAATGGGTTGCTGAAATTATAATTTTTGTCCCAATACGCGTGTCCAAAGGGTGGCAACGGCCACGTTAAAATATAAATAGTGTGGCCTTTGGTATTATATGGTCACGTATATTTGTGTTTTAGCCACATATCTAATAAAAAAACTTGGTGAAATGGGTTGCTGAAATCATACATATTGTCCCAATAGGCGTGGCCAAAGGGTGGCAACGACCACATTAAAATATAAAAACCGTTGCATTTGGTATTATATGGTCACGTAATTTTGTGTTTTAGCCACATATATTAAAAATAATGTGGCCAAAGGGTAGTTGAAATCAGATTTTTTGTCCCAATACGCGTGGCTAAATGGTGGCAACGGCCACGTTAAAATATAAAAAGTGTGGCCGTTGGTATTATTTGTCTTTCATATATATATATAATCAATCAATTATAGATTCATCAAATTTCGTTTTTCGTAATTATAATTAATTAAACTGCATACAATTAATTAATTAAACTGCATATATATGTCTATGAGAAACCTTGAAATCATAATATAATTAATTATACATACATATACACTAATCAAACTTTAATTGTTATTATAATTATAATTTGGTCGTGTTAGTCTAGCTCCTTGTTAGTTTTTTCATCATCGTCACGCTCTTCAAGTTGTTTGATGCTACGTATTGTACCTTCGGCTTTGTTTTCACATTATTTACCTGGTGTAACAAAACACGATAAATAAAACGGATAAGATATATATATATATATATATAGTTATAGTTATAGTTAATTAATTAATTAAAGTGGATACGATTAATTAATTGGTTCTGCAAGTACTTTAGGTCATGTTTGGATAACCATTAGAAAACAACTTATTGACTTATTGACTTTTTAAAAAGCTAATAAGTTATAAATATTGTTTGGATGGAGCAAAAGCATTTTTCAAAATGACTTTTGGAGAAGGAGTAAAAAGGAGATTTTTAAAAGCACCAAAAACTTGGCTTTGAAAACTTCATTTGACTTTTAGACAATAAAATTACAATACTACCCCACAATAACTCATGGCCTACCTAATTAATATAAAAAGAATGCCCCTTTTGGTCATTTTACACATATAAGCTACTTTTCACACCATAAAAGCTAATCCAAACATTTTTTAAAAAACTCCTCTACAAAAAGTAATAAGCTAATAAGCACTTTTACCCAAAAGTGCTTTCTAACTCAAATAAGCACCCCCAAACATACCCTTAATTGTATTATCAATGGAACAAACCTTTGATTTTAATTTCTTTTCAACATTGATCATTTGGTCCTTCGGCCACGCAATAATATAGTTACTGCTTTTCTTCTCCGCAAGCTCCTTAATTGTTGTTATATTTTCTACTAGGTGTGGTAAATATCCATGTTCCTTCAAAACCTTATAAATGGAAACTCTACGGAAATTAGATGGTAGTGGAACACTGGAACTCCATGAATCATCCCATCTGTTAATGCTGGCAATAATTTAGCCTTTGCCATGATGTTTCTTTTTTCCCCAATTTGCAGGTCAACAGTTTTGCACCCCTGATCAAAAGTGACATAATAATAATATTAATTATAGCATATATATTAACGATGAATTAATTAAAGTCAAAAACTAAATAAATAAATTTTCAAATATACTAATATATATACCTCTAATGAGTTTCTGGGTTAATAGCAGTAGGAATGTCATCATTATTAGCAGGAGGAGGTTTTCCTAATTTTGTAGGTCTCTTATTTTTTTCCTAAATTGATGCCATATAATCAATTGATTAGTAACATATATATTAATTAACAATAACGTCAAAGAGATTTGTCAAATCCTTAATTATATATATACCACTTTCTGCTGTGATGCCCCGGCAGTACTGGCTGCAGCAGCTGCTGCTTCTGTTATTTTCTCTTTTCCCTCTAAAGACAGCATCAACATTTAATTAAATGATCATATAGCAATTAATTATAAGGGAACTACACAATTGTGTAAAATAAAATAGTTACCATTTCCTTTTGCCCCGACGCTGTTGTAGATGGAGGAGTGTGTTGTGATACAGTCGCAGCACAGACCTACAATTCAATTAATTAATAAAATCATATCGATCATAACCGGCTAAACATTAGTTAACTATCCAGATAACCATTCGGATGAAGTACAAACTTATCATAGCCGGAACAGTTAATTATTAATTATATTCAGGAACAACTCTAACTATCCTGATGAACTTTAACTATCCTGATGAACTTTACCTATACTGATGAATTTTAACTATCCGGATGAACTATAACCAACCGGAGAACTATAACTAGAGACGTATGTTCATCCAGATGAACTAGAATATTCCGGATCAACTCTAACTATCCCGATGAACTCTAACTATCCTGATGAACTAGAATCTTCCGGATGAACTCTAACTATCCCAATGAACTCTAACTATCCTGATGAACTTTTTACTATCCTGATGAACTTTACCTATCCTGATGAACTTTAACTATTCGGATGAACTATAACTAGAGACGCATGTTCATCAACATGAACTAGAATCTCCAGATCAACTCAAATTCAGAACTGTTTTAAATCCGTACCCTATCGGCCGACCTTTGAGATGAGTTTGATGGAGTAGATTGTTTCCGCAATGTATTATGCACGGAATTGATCATGTCCTACATACAATTCAATTAGTTAATTAATTATTAAATATTCGCTCAAGGGAAATTGATCATATCAGCAATAATACTAATTAATTACCATTGTATTTACATTGGAATGCTGACTACAACTGTTTTTAGATCTTACGGTTGTAGTAAGAGGCGCCTCCGCGGACTTTACCTACAAAATGATTTAATGATTTATAAATAAAAATTAAAGTATATAATATAATTAATTATAGGTATATATATATATATATATATATATAATTTTTCCCTTACAGAATTTACCGCTTTATCAACTTGTTTATCTTGAAACATGCTGTTAATAAATGTCGTAAGCTTATCGATTTTTCCATGTTGTGATTTAACCATATCAGTGAGGTGCTCAACCTCTTGATCCTTTTTCTCACGCAGTTGTTTTTCATTTTTGAGTTCCGCCTCAAGTTTTTCGATCTGTTCTTTTGATCGCCCTTTTAGAGCACCATGCCAATATCCACGAGAAGTCACTCCATACCCAATACCTTCTAGGTATCCACCCCTTTCCTTGCCAAGGACCAATATCAGGGCATCCGTTCCTGGTTCTACGGTCACGGATCCCGCATTTATTTTTGTTTTATTCTCGGCCTCCAGTAATTAACTTAGTTAATGTAGTGAGGTGCTATTAACTTTTAACATGAAAATAATTAGGTATATATTATAGCAATTAAACTTACTTTATTTTATCATTTGTTACGCCCTTCACCACAGGCGTTTTGTATTCCCCCTCTTTATTTACCCTTCCTTTCCTCCACATAAACGCTCGAGAGGGAGAATCATCAGCTGCAATTTCTTTGTTTTGTACCTTATATTATAATAATAATATATATCAGACTTGAAACATACATTGCACGTTTTTAACCATGAATGTGTGTAACACACTTAGCTTATTACCAGTTTTTCTTTTAGATAGACGTATCCTCCCCGTCCCATTGTACGATCATAAACATACTGTTCTCGAACCTCTTTTGCACTCTTTGACGCAGTCTTTCCAACAGAACAGTAGGATATATAATTTATAATCTCATTAATTAATACTTAGCTTAATTAATGAAATCTGCAGTTTGAATTGAATAAAAACCTTGAATTCTTCAGATTTGTATATGCTACAAATTTGTCCCAATCTTCTTTTATCACAATAGCGCGATACATCTTTGGAACTTTCTCAAGCACGGTGGGTTTTGCTAGGGTGGGACGAAGGTATTTCTCGAACATCTTTCTTCTAAAACTCCTTAGCAACCCACCAAGCCGTACCATTATAGGACCTCTTCGACAGTCATCAATTTCCAATAATTGCTGAAAAATAACATATGACAGGATTTTTTAGTCACATATATGGAATTCAATAACTTAACAAACTTAATATGAGAAAATGTTTAATTTGTTTCATAATCTGAATCCCTGTCTACATCTTGTTCTTGTCCTCTTTTGGCACCTTCCTCCATTGTAGATAGCTCAATCCAACCTCTGAGTTTGCAATGTCTCCCATAAAACTCGAAAATTTTGGTCTATGCGCCCCGCCAATCCTTCCCAGCGCACCAAATGTTAGTGGCCATTTTTTCCCACCATTTTTCTCAAATTTGGCTTGGGGACGAAGGTCGTCGACTTGGGTATCATTGTCGACGTGGGCATCATTATCGACTTGGGCATCATTGTTATCCATTTCATCTTCTTCACTCTCTTGTGAATAATAATCATCATTGTTATCCATTTCATATTCTTCACTCTCTTGTGATTGAATAATCATCATTACATTCGCCTTAACTATTATATGTATGGTCATTAAGATCATTCAATGCTTCACCTTCATGATCCATTGTTAAATGAGCTAGATGAATCATGAAATGAAATAAATATAGAATGAAATAAATGCGATAGAATAATTAATTAGATGAAATAATTGAAATGAAACAAATGATTCCTAAAGATGACAGTGAAATTAATACTGACAGGAATTAGGTAGTGGTCTCCTGAAGATGATAGTGTGATGAATCCTGTAGAGGAATATTTAGTGATAGGGAAGAAGAGAGTGATGAATCGTTTTGGTGATAAAATTTTGGTGAGAGGGAATAGGAACTAATCAATTAATTTTGGGGAAATTTGAAAAATGGTGGGAAGTAACTTAGGGATTATATGATCGATCCGGGTGAAAGCATCTCACCAAATAAGGACGTGACAGGATTTAATTATCGGATTTAATGTAAACTCAATTAATTCCAGACATAGATATAACAGTATTTTAAACATAACTTTAAAATGATCTTTAAATGTAAAATGAAATATTAAGCAATAAATTTAATGATAATTGTATCCTAATAATTATCGGCATTGCCGATAAGGGGAGACTTGGGTCTGAAAGGTCACAAATTCGATCCCTGAGCTCCTAGGTTTTACCACCAGGCCGCCCGCGGAAGTGGATTTTCCCTGGAATGAGCTCAGCTGGTGTAAATACTCCCCGGGTTTTCCGGGACATTCGTTGGCCGTTAAAAAAAAATATAAAAACTCAATTAATTCCACACACACACACACACACACATATATATATATATATATATCTTTCAATGTGTTGTAATATATACATTATCGGTTATATATATATATAGGGTTAGGATAATTGTAAACACTTTCGCATGTGAAATAGCTATTTTCATATGTATTCACATTTGAAATTTTCTGAATAATGAGAAAAAAGAAAATTAATCACACCTTATTGGGACTCATTGGTCCCAACTGACCCTCATTGCCCCTAAACACACCTTATTGGGCCATCATTGGTCCTAAACATGCTTATTGGTTACATACACACCTTATTGGGACTCATTGGTCCTAACTGGCCCTCATTAAACACACCTTATTAGGCCATCATTGGTCCTACACATGTTTATTGGTTACATACACACTTTATCGGGACTCATTGGTCCCAACTGGCCCTCATTTCCCCTAAACACGCCTTATTGGGACATCATTGGTCCTAAACACAACGTATTGGTTACATACACACCTTATCGGGACTCATTAGTCCCAACTGACCCTCATTTCCCTTAAACACACCTTATTGGGCCATCATTGGTCCTACACATGCTTATTTGTTACATACACACCTTATCGGGACTCATTGGTCCCAACTGGCCCTCATTGCCCCTAAACACACCTTATTGGGCCATCATTGGTCCTAAATATGCTTATTGGTTACATACACACCTTATTGAGACTCATTAGTCCTAACTAGCCCTCATCACCCCTAAACACACCTTATTAGGCCATCATTGGTCCTAAACATGCTTATCGGTTACCTACACACCTTATCGGGACTCATTGGTCTCAACTGGCCCTCATTTCCCCTAAACACACCTTATTGAGCCATCATTGGTCCTAAACATAACTTATTGGTTACATACACATCTTATCGGGACTCATTGGCCCTAACTGACCCTCATTTCCCCTAAACACACGTTATTGGGCAATCATTGGTCCTAAACATGCTTATTGGTTACATACACACCTTATCGGGACTCATTGGTCCCAAATGGTCCTCATTGCCCCTAAACACACCTTATTGGTCCATCATTGGTCCTAAACATAATTATTTGTTACATACACACCTTATCGGGACTCATTGGTCCCAACTGTCCCTCATTTCCCCTAAACACACCTTATTGGGCCATCATTGGTCCTAAACATGCTTATTGGTTACATACACACCTTATCGGGACTCATTGGTCCCAACTTACGCTCATTTCCCCTAAACACACCTTATTGGGCCATCACTGGTCCTAAATACAACTTATTGGTTACATACACACCTTATCGGGACTCATTGGTCCCAACTGACCCTCATTGCCCCTAAACACACCTTATTGGGCCAACATTAGTGATAAACACATCTAATTGACCCATTTGACCCCAAATTTACCCATTATTTAATTTTTATCTAAATTCTTTAAGATATAATTATTTAGAATTATAATTCCCTAAAATTTAAGGTTTTTGTAGATCTGTTCTGTTTTTTGTGTTTAGGGTTTTTGTTTAACGGAATGGAGATTATGCTAACAGATTGCAATTGTTGATCGTCTATGTTTTCGAGGATTAGGGTTTTTGTTTAACGGAATGAAGATTGTGCGAACAGAATACATTTTTACCTAAAATTATGCATCAGTTGTTGATGGGATTGCAATTGTTGATCGTCTTTGTTTTTGGAGGATTGGGGTTTTTGTTTAACAGATTGATTTCATAAACAAAAAAAGACAAACAAGTATATATAACAAAAGGTAGATTTCATACTACTGATTCCAATTCCATACACAAAATTGTTTACTAATTTACATGTTCCTTCATAAAAAAAAAAAGACAGAGCAGTTGCGGGTTGAGGTTCACGGGAACAGAGATTCCATCTCCATCAACTCTAAATGCCTACTCATAGATTCTTGCCTCTGTTGAACCAACATTTGAATCCTGGCATTGGAGACGTGTATCTCTTCTATAAGAAAATTTACCATCTGGTATCTTGATGGACTTGGTGGCTCTGTGAGTACTTGGTTGAGCAGGGCCAACCCGTCTAAGATACTCTGTCTCTCTGCCGTGATAATCACCCCGTACCGGTCCAGGGTAGCAATAATCTTTATCTGCAGATAATTATCCACTATTTCTTTCAAGTTTGCCGTTTTGAGAAGGATTTGATGGTTTTGAGAAAGAGTTTGATAAGGATTTTGAGAAAAGGTTTGATAAGGATTTTGAGAAGGATTTGATAATGACGTTGAGAAGTTTCTAATTACTGACCAGGTGGTATGGTTATATGTGCAAATCACTTGAGTATCTCTAAGCTCAGATGCCTAATCACTAGAGTATACCAAAGGTCAGATTTTATTGAACACTGCACATTATAATTATTTTCACACATTTTCCAAGTTAAACTGAAATTTCTACACGTTATCAAAAAACCACTAAAATTTTAATCACACGATCCGGCATTATCCGAAATTACTTTCATACGTTCTTAAAATATTAATGTTTCGGACAAGAAGAACAAAACTGGAACAACTCGAATTCCTTAGAAAGAAGAGTTCATCCTGATTGAGAGAAGATGAACAGAAACGGATGAATTAACTGGAATTAACAAACAATTAAGTGAAATTAATATAAAGGTTAAACATATCACAGAAACAAAATAAAACCAAATACTTGGTTTAAACACTTGACCCTCACAAGTCACAACCCCCTTTTTAAGGAATTCCGTTGTATTCAGCGGCCCTACGAGCAATTATAACCGCCTCTTTCAGAACATCAGCCTTAAGCTTATAAATTAAAAATCAATTTATTACAATTACTCTTTAATCCGTAACCCTAAAGAGGTTAATCATTTCCCACACCAGTAGAAGCTTGAAATTTTTTTCCGGTTTCATGTAAGTAGAGTTCGAACGTAACGAACAACAGGTCTTCCTTGCTTTGGTTCTCCTCTTCATTCTCTTTTCATATTCTGTTGAATGTTTTAATTTTCTGGTAATCAAATTAACAAGTCAAACGAAGAAAGACAAAATTACCCACTGAGTTCATGAGGATTGAGAGAAGATGAACTAGAGTTCTTCAAGATTATAAAGAGTTATTCAATAATAGAACCGGATGAACTAGAGATCTTCAGGATCAAGAGTTATTCAGTAATAGAACAGGATGAACTAGAGTTCATCAGGATGAACCGGATAAACTAGATTTCTTCAGGATGAACTATATATATACTATAAATAACCAAAGTTGTTATTTATGTTCGTAGTCTATAGGACATGTATTTAAACCCATTATCTAGTGAATTAAAATCATTCTGGTTTAATACAATTCTTTATACACTAATATTTAGTCACACAACTTAATATATGTAGAAGACAACCGGATGAACTAGAATTCTGCAGGAAGAAGAGTCAAAACACACATCTGATGCATATCATGTTGAATGTTTTGATTTTCTGGTAATCAAATTAACAAGTCAAAATTAAACGAAGAAAGTCAAAATTACCCACTAAGTTCATGAGGATTGAGAGAAGATGAACTAGAGTTCTTCGGGATTATAAAGAGTTATTCAGTAATAGAACCGGATGAACTAGAGTTCTTCAGGATCAAGAGTTATTCAGTAATAGAACTGGATGAACTAGAGTTCTTCAGGATGAAGCGGATAAACTAGAGTTCTTCAAGATGAACTATATATACTATAAATAACTTTTTGTTCGTAGTCTATAGGATATTCCCATGTATTTAAACCCGTTATCTAGTGAATTGTATCTAAAATCATTTTGGTTGAATACAATTCTTTATAAACTAATATTTAGTCACACAACCTAATATATGTAGAAGACAACCGGATGAACTAGAATTCTTCAGGAAGACGAGTCAAAACACACATCTCATGCATACACATAAACAATTAATTACATATATAATCGAAAAGATGTGGTATCCGTTAGTTAGTTACAAATATATATAATAAAAAAACATAAACTTAAAGCATGCTCCCACTAGAGAAATTGTCTGAATCGTCATAGCGGCCTGTGCTACCTTCAAAGGGGGAAGAGGAGGAGGAGGAAGACACCTCCACATCTCCATTGAGGTAGATGGATATGACCTCCTCGTCCTTGACGTGCAGCGCCAAGGCCCTGACATCCCTCGGATCATCAGTGAATGGAACGAGTCCATAATCCAGAGACAACCCTGGGATTCTCAGGTAGGGTCGAAATCGTTCAAGTCATAATCTAGGTCAGACACCATTTGACCTAGGTCATCGAACGAGAAGGAGGTAATGTCCACCTCGTCGAAGTAGCAAACCCTCCCATCGATGAATTGTATCCAACCATTGAGCCTCGTAAAATACCCTAGGTGATAGATCACCAAAGTAAACAAACTAAAATCTTCTTCCCCTGTTCAAGAAAAATAACCAAATCATAGACGTGAATTCCACATTAACGCATTTGCATTTCAGTCATTTAAATGATTACTTATCGTATTCGGGGCTATCTTTCACATTCAGAGGACGCAAATGCCACATTTTCAGAGAGTGGTGATAAACCAAAAAATAGAGAGCTGAGAGAGCTGATAACGGCATATATGGTGATGATCGACAATTAATTAATTAATTAATTATAGGTTTTATATCCGAAACTCGAGGTGGTAGATAAAGATTTGACCTCTAGTAATGATATATATCTGCCGTCACCACAGATAACTAATTAAAATTGGCTACTATTTAGTCACGGTTAATTAATATATGTGGCCATAGGTAATAGATTTTTGTCTACTTTCGCCACGCATTTAATATTTTTACCGTGACCATAAAATAGATTTTTGTCACTCACAACCTACCATTTAGTCACGGTTAATATATGTGGCCACAGGTAATAGATTTTTGTCACTCACAGCCTACTATTTAGTCACACAACCTAATAACAGTGGCCATATGTACTAGCTTTTAGCCACATAACAAGGTAAAAACAGTGGCCATTGCTCACATTTAGCCAGGCATAATATATACTTAATAGTTTTGTTTTTTTTTAATTTACTAAGTAATAAAATCTACTCTTCTGTCACACAACATTATTTAAGCGTGGCCATACATTCCTTTTTGGTCACACGAATAAAAAAATCATAAAAATTTTGTGGTCATTTGGTGCATTTCGCCACTCTTTTTTAAGTGTGACAAATAAGTGCCACATGTTTTTGTAAAACGGTGGCTAAAGCCACTGCACCTGATTGTTGTTGTCACATAAACAAAAAAAATATGTGGCTAAAAGGGTCCAAAGGCTATATATTTGGCGACGGGTACAAAATATGTGTGGCTAAAACTAGTGTTTCTTACCTTTGGTCACGTTTTTTTCAAAACAGTGGCTATGCGTTAAAAAAAAACCGTGGCCAAAGCCACTTTTTGACGTAGTGATACAACCGAAATGTATCACATCAAAGGTATCTACAAACCAGGTACACATATAGATTTTTGCAATTTTCCATGGGGTATGACAGTTAAGTTAGAATACAACAACCCAGTCCTTCATAAATATCTCATCAAAGCCAACAAGTTCAAATCAAACCCTGATCAGTCAGATACTTCAACCAACACCACAACATCACCATCAGAAGAAATGGCTGACCACAACCCTTCCTCTCCTCCACAACAACAATACTCACCACATCAGGAAACCCGGTCGTGTTCCCCACATACACCACATGAGCCAACCTTCTCAGCTCAACACTCTCCAGAAAACCAAAACTCTCCAAATCAAACCGAAAGCCAACATTCATCACCACAAACATCCCTCCAAGAAGCCTTTGCCCAATTTCAAGCCCAAACAACCAACTCACTCCACCTTGACATTCCCATCATAGCCACACATCACAATATCTTCTCGGACTCAGTCAGTGAAGATGATGTAACAACAAGTGGAGACTCTAGAAGTCAAGGAAACTTGGAAACAAGCAACATTGATGTGTTCAGTGTCAGCTCACAAGAGACATCCTCACAAAGACAAACAACACATCTGTCTCAGGATTCTCTAAAAACACAGGAGGTAAATCCAAATTTCGACCAACCAATGAATGTGGAAGACCTGTAAATACTCAGCATAGCTGAGTTAACAGGCACTGGTAAAATTCTCACGGAGAAATCAACCAGTCCAACGGAGAGACATGTGTTGTCCTCTGGTATATTACCCCCTGATGTTGCATCAGAATCTGACTTCGAGAATTTTTCAAAATCTCTCTTTGATCTGCTCAATGACTTCATGAATGAGCAAAAACAACAAAATACAGAACTACACCAGAATTTCTGCAATAGTTCTGTACAAATAGAAGAATTGTCAAAACAGACAGAAAGCTACAGTCGGAAAATAGCTGAACTACAAGAAGAGTTGAAAGTGATGAAGAAAAATAGCAAGCAATAATTCAATCAAATTTCTGACCAGCTGAGAGCCTTACAAGAAAAGGACTGGCAGCTAAAAGGAGGAAAACAAGAATCATTACAAAATCAGATCACGGAACTGAATAAAATTGCTCAAAAAGCACTACAAAAGTATGAAGCCAAAGGAGAAGAGTTGCTAAATAAGATCAAATGAGATTCCAGCCTTCTACACAAGGAAAAAAAAGAAGAAAGCTCAAATCTGATAAACATAAATTCCGATCAGATGCTCCTAGAGAAAAGAATGAAGAATCTATCCACGCAAGTAATAGAAACCAACCCACTTAAGAAGTCCTCAGAAAAGAAGACCACAGCTCCCCCGGTCATCAATCTTGATGACTCTCCTCCCAATTCAAAGCGAAAGACAACTCCTGATGAAATCGAATCCCCTCCCAAAAGAAAGAAACATGATTAATGCAAGCCCAGTCTAACTTCTGATCACTTGATGCCACCACCACAACCAAGACCACCTACACAGAAATCCAGTCGGCCAGTGGTTCCACCCTCATCAGGTACTTCCACCAAAAATCATGCTGCGGGAACCTCAAAACCCACCAAGGAATCTGAGAAAGGCAAGGAGAAAACCACAAATCCAGGGGGAGACCTCAATGCTCCTGAGATTTCAATAGCCTCTCAGTCTCTGTTTGAAGATAACTACGGAAAAGAAAAAAGGATTAAGGAGGAACTGTAGCATGAAAAGAGAAGATGTGAAGACATATTCCTCCAAGAAACCGAACAACCTCCTCAAATGAGCCCAATGAGCAAAAAGATCTTTGAGGAGAAAATCAACAACGTGCCATTTGAAAGAAGCTGGATACACTTAAATGCCACGATCATGGAGCTTGATGAAGTCAAAGAAAGACAACAAAAGGGAAATCATTTCACTCACTACTTAAACTCCTACAGGATCACTACCACTACAAACAGTCATCAACCTTATACATTCACTAATGCAGATCTTGATCAACTTAGTGAAATGCACATCATGTCCCTCATCAAAAGCTGTATAGAAAATGGCTTAACAAGTCTCAAGAACAGAAGAGCAATACATCGACATAGAGAAGCAGGAAAGAAGATATACAACAGGTTTGCTCTGGTTGACTATGAACTGGCCATACATACAAATCTGAAGAAACTTGCCATTCAGACTACAAATGAAGAGCTTCCCTCTGAATTAAAATGGACAGGATCCAAAGTAATTCCAAGCACTGGCGAAATAGAAATCTGCTTCAGAAATCATAACACACAGAAGAGGTTCTTCAGAATCAGCCAGTGTCATGCTTACTCCGATACATCTCTACGATTCATCTCATTCCTACTAAATGAAAACAGAGAGACTGAACCTAAGACTATAAGAATAAAGGAACTCATGATCAAAACAATGAAAGATCTAAAGCAACACAGAATGCTACAAAAGGAACTGCACAAAGCCTGTTGGAGTCCTCTTCTCAAGAAACTATGTGTAAAAGAAGACTCTGTAACAGGATTTCTTTCCTAAAAACTGTATTCACAACTCCATGCATCCTGATGATCTCTCAAAAATTTACATTTTAATGTTACTTTCTCTTTTTATTTATTTTCTTCAATTACTTAGGGGAGATTGTTAGAGCACAATGTAATTGTAACACAAAACAGTCAAGTATTAGAAGAAAAGATAAAACATATCCTTAAAAGAGAAAGGATACGAAAGTCTGTATGAATTACAGGTTTCTGAATGATTTCTATATTCATACAGAACTACTCTGGAAATTCCAAAGTAGTTCTGTACAGACTAAATTCTACAGAAATCCTCAATTCTGTAGAAAGCTTCTAATGGGAAGCATCAACAGTCTTCAAAGAAGAGTCCAGAAGGAGTTCTGGACTATCGGAAGATAAAAATTACGAGAAGAACAATTTCTATCTTCGTGTGACGAACAAGCAAAAAGAATGCCAACTTGGCATAAATCACGAAGGCAGTTGAAGACAGTTGAAAAGGAGATAAATTGAATATGTTCAATTTATCTCTATATACTCTGACACACTCCAACATCAACTTTCCTCAACCACCTTATCCAAATACAACTCGCTACATCTGCCTATAAATAGCAAGCGGACTTCACCAAACAAAGCGAGACATAAGCATACAATTCAGTATCTTCTCAAAGCAATTACAACATCACTCCCATAGAAAAGTTACTTCTGTTAATACATAGTCATACTATAAACTCGTGTAAACCATTATTTACATTTGAGATATATAGAATAACCCTTTTATGTATTGATGTCTTACAATTTGATTTACTTTCCGCAACTTGTTTATCTTGTTTAAATTAAAT
>JBCNJP010000013.1:19604905-19658284 GCA_039602395.1 Deinandra increscens subsp. villosa | reverse complement strand
GTTTGTCTAACGGAAGTTAACCTTGAAATTCTCGGGTGTCACATCATTGGTCCTAAACATGCTTATTTGTTACATACACACCTTATCGGGACTCATTGGTCCCAACTGTCCCTCATTTCCCCTAAACACACCTTATTGGGCCATCATTGGTCCTAAACATGCTTATTGGTTACATACACACCTTATCGGGACTCATTGGTCCCAACTTACGTTCATTTCCCCTAAACATACCTTATTAGGCCATCATTGGTCCTAAACACAACTTATTGGTTACATACACACCTTATCGGGACTCATTGGTCCCAACTGACCCTCATTTCCCCTAAACACACCTTATTCGGCCATCATTGGTGATAAACATGCTTATTGGTTACATACACACCTTATCAGGACTCATTGGTCCCAACTGGCCCTCATTGCCCTTAAACACACCTTATTGGGCCATCATTGTTCCTAAATATGCTTATTCGTTACATACACACCTTATCGAGACTCATTGGTCCCAACTAGCCCTCATAGCCCCTAAACACACCTTATTAGGCCATCATTGGTCCTAAACATGCTTATCGGTTACATACACACCTTATCGGGACTCATTGGTCACAACTGGCCCTCATTTCCCCCTAAACACACCTTATTGAGCCATCATTGGTCCTAAACATAACTTATTGGTTACATACACACCTTATCGGGACTCATTGGTCCCAACTGACCCTCATTTCCCCTAAACACACCTTATTGGGCAATCATTGGTCCTAAACATGCTTATTGGTTACATACACACCTTATCGGGACTCATTGGTCCCAAATGTCCTCATTGCCCCTAAACACACCTTTTTGGTCCATCATTGGTCCTAAACATGCTTATTTGTTACATACACACCTTATCGGGACTCATTGGTCCCAACTGTCCCTCATTTCCCCTAAACACACCTTATTGGGCCATCATTGGTCCTAAACACAACTTATTGGTTACATACACACCTTATCGGGACTCATTGGTCCCAACTGACCCTCATTGCCCCTAAACACACCTTATTGGGCCATCATTGGTGATAAACACATCTAATTGACCCATTTGACCCCAAATTGACCCATTATTTAATTTTTATCTTAATTCTTTAAGATATAATTATTTAGAATTATAATTCCCTAAAATTTAAGGTTTTTGTAGATCCGTTCTGTTTTTTGTGTTTAGGGTTTTTGCTTAACGGAATGGAGGTTGTGCGAACAGATTGCAATTGTTGATCGTCTATGTTTTCGAGGATTAGGGTTTTTGTTTAACGGAATGAAGATTGTGCGAATAGATTACATTTTTACCTAAAATTATGCATCAGTTGTTGATCGGATTGCAATTATTGATCGTCTTTGTTTTTGGAGGATTAGGGTTTTTGTTCAACAGATTGATTTCATAAACAAAAATAGACAAACAAGTATATATAACAAAAGGTAGATTTCATACTACTGATTCCAATTCCATACACAAAATTGTTTCCTAATTTACATGTTCCTTCATAAAAAAAAAGACAGAGCAGATGCGGGTTGAGGTTCACGGGAACAGAGATTCCATCTCCATCAACTCCAAATGCCTACTCATATATTCTTGCCTCTGTTGAACCAACATTTGAAGCCTAGCATTGGAGACGTGTATCTCTTCTATAAGAAAATTTGTCATCTGGTATCTTGATGGACTTGGTGGCTCTGTAAGTACTTGGTTGAGTAGGGCCAACCCGTCTAAGATACTTTGTCTCTCTGCCGTGATAAACACCCCGTACCGGTCCAGGGTAGCAATAATCTTTATCTGCAAATAATTTTCAACTATTTCTTTTAAGTTCGCCGTTTTGAGAAGGATTTGAGGGTTTTGAGAAAGGGTTTGATAAAGATTTTGAGAAAAGAATTGATAAGGATTTTGAGAAGGGTTTGATAATGATGTTGAGAAGTTTCTAATTACTGACCAGGTGGTATGGTTATATGTGCAAATCAATTGAGTATCTCTAAGCTCAGATGCCTAATCACTAGAGTATACCAAAGGTCAGATTTTATTGAACACTGCACATTATAATTATTTTCACACATTTTCCAAGTTAAACTGAAATTTCTACACGTTATCAAAAAACCACTAAAATTTTAATCACACGATCCGACATTATCCGAAATTACTTTCATACGTTCTTTTAATATTAATGTTTCGGAGAAGAAGAACAAAACTGGAACAACTAGAATTCCTTAGAAAGAAGAGTTCATCCTGATTGAGAGAAGATGAACAGAGTCGGATGAATTAACTGGAATTAACAAACAATTAAGTGAAATTAAGATAAAAGTTAAACATATCACAGAAACAAAATAAAACCAAATATTTGGTTTAAACACTTGACCCTCACAAGTCACAACCCCCTCTTTAAGGAATTCCGTTGTATTCAGCGGCCCTACGAGCAATTATAACCGCCTCTTTCAGAACATCAGCCTTAAGCTTGTAAATTAAAAATCAATTCATTACAATTACTCTTTAATCCGTAACCCTAAAGAGGTTAATCATTTCCCACACCAGTAGAAGCTTGAAATTTTTTTCTGGTTTCATGTAAGTAGAGTTCGAACGTAACGAACAACAGGTCTTCCTTGCTTTGGTTCTCCTCTTCATTCTCTTTTCATATTTGTTGAATGTTTTAATTTTCTGGTAATCAAATTAACAAGTCAAAATTAAACGAAGAAAGACAAAATTACCCACTGAGTTCATGAGGATTGAGAGAAGATGAACTAGAGTTCTTCAGGATTATAAAGAGTTATTCAGTAATAGAACCGGATGAACTAGAGTTCTTCAGGATCAAGAGTTATTTAGTAATAGAACAGGATGAACTAAAGTTCATCAGGATGAACCGGATAAACTAGATTTCTTCAGGATGAACTATATATATACTATAAATAACCAAAGTTGTTATTTATGTTCGTAGTGTATAGGACATGTAGATAACAATTAAAATTGGCTACTATTTAGTCACGGTTAATTAATATATGTGGCCATAGGTAATAGATTTTTGTCTACTTTCGCCACGCATTTAATATTTTTACCGTGACCATAAAATAGATTTTTGTCACTCACAACCTACCATTTAGTCACGGTTAATATATGTGGCCACAGGTAATAGATTTTTGTCACTCACAGCCTACTATTTAATCACACAACCTAATAACAGTGGCCATATGTACTAGCTTTTAGCCACATAACAAGGTAAAAACAGTGGCCATTGCTCACATTTAGCCAGGCATAATATATACTTAATAGTTTTGTTTTTTTTTAATTTACTAAGTAATATAATCTACTCTTCTGTCACACAACATTATTTAAGCGTGGCCATACATTCCTTTTTGGTCACACGAATAAAAAAATCATAAAAATTTTGGGGTCGTTTGGTGCATTTCGCCACTCTTTTTTAAGTGTGACAAATAAGTGCCACATGTTTTTGTAAAACGGTGGCTAAAGCCACTGCACCTGATTGTTGTTGTCACATAAACAAAAAAAATATGTGGATAAAAGGGTCCAAAGGCTATATATTTGGCGACGGGTACAAAATATGTGTGGCTAAAACTAGTGTTTCTTACCTTTGGACACGTTTTTTTTCAAAACAGTGGCTATGCGTTAAAAAAAACTGTGGCCAAAGCCACTTTTTGACGTAGTGATACAACCGAAATGTATCACATCAAAGGTATCTACAAACCAAGTACACATATAGATTTTTGCAATTTTCCATGGGGTATGACAGTTAAGTTAGAATACAACAACCCAGTCCTTCATAAATATCTCATCAAAGCCAACAAGTTCAAATCAAACCCTGATCAGTCAGATACTTCAACCAACACCACAACATCACCATCAGAAGAAATGGCTAACCACAACCCTTCCTCTCCTCCACAACAACAAAACTCACCACATCAGGAAACCCGGTCGTGTTCCCCACATACACCACATGAGCCAACCTTCTCAGCTCAACACTCTCCAGAAAACCAAAACTCTCCAAATCAAACCGAAAGCCAACATTCATCACCACAAACATCCCTCCAAGAAGCCTTTGCCCAATTTCAAGCCCAAACAACCAACTCACTCCACCTTGACATTCCCATCATAGCCACACATCACAATATCTTCTCGGACTCAGTCAGTGAAGATGATGTAACAACAAGTGGAGACTCTAGAAGTCAAGGAAACTTGGAAACAAGCAACATTGATGTGTTCAGTGTCAGCTCACAAGAGACATCCTCACAAAGACAAACAACACATCTGTCTCAGGATTCTCTAAAAACACAGGAGGTAAATCCAAATTTTGACCAACCAATGAATGTGGAAGACCTATAAATACTCAGCATAGATGAGTTAACAGGCACTGGTAAAATTCTCACGGAGAAATCAACCAGTCCAACGGAGAGACATGTGTTGTCCTTTGGTATATTACCCCCTGATGTTGCATCAGAATCTGACTTCGAGAATTTTTCAAAATCTCTCTTTGATCTGCTCAATGACTTCATGAATGAGCAAAAACAACAAAATACAGAACTACACTAGAATTTCTGCAATAGTTCTGTACAAATAGAAGAATTGTCAAAACAGACAGAAAGCTACAGTCGGAAAATAGCTGAACTACAAGAAGAGTTGAAAGTGATGAAGAAAAATAGCAAGCAATGATTCAATCAAATTTCTGACCAGCTGAGAGCCTTACAAGAAAAGGACTGGCAGCTAAAAGGAGGAAAACAAGAATCATTACAAAATCAGATCACGGAACTGAATAAAATTGCTCAAAAAGCACTACAAAAGTATGAAGCCAAAGGAGAAGAGTTGCTAAATAAGATCAAATGAGATTCCAGCCTTCTACACAAGGGAAAAAAAGAAGAAAGCTCAAATCTGATAAACATAAATTCTGATCAGATGCTCCTAGAGAAAAGAATGAAGAATCTATCCACGCAAGTAATAGAAACCAACCCACTTAAGAAGTCCTCAGAAAAGAAGACCACAGCTCCCCCGGTCATCAATCTTGATGACTCTCCTCCCAATTCAAAGCGAAAGACAACTCCTGATGAAATCGAATCCCCTCCCAAAAGAAAGAAACATGATTAATGCAAGCCCAGTCTAACTCCTGATCACTTGATGCCACCACCACAACCAAGACCACCTACACAGAAATCCAGTCGGCCAGTGGTTCCACCCTCATCAGGTACTTCCACCAAAAATCATGCTGCGGGAACCTCAAAACCCACCAAGGAATCTGAGAAAGGCAAGGAGAAAACCACAAATCCAGGGGGAGACCTCAATGCTCCTGAGATTTTAATAGCCTCTCAGTCTCTGTTTGAAGATAATTACGGAAAAGAAAAAAGGATTAAGGAGGAACTGTAGCATGAAAAGAGAAGATGTGAAGACATATTCCTCCAAGAAACCAAACAACCTCCTCAAATGAGCCTAATGAGCAAAAAGATCTTTGAGGAGAAAATCAACAACGTGCCATTTGAAAGAAGCTGGATACACTTAAATGCCACGATCATGGAGCTTGATGAAGTCAAAGAAAGACAACAAAAGGGAAATCATTTCACTCACTACTTAAACTCCTACAGGATCACTACCACTGCAAACAGTCATCAACCTTATACATTCACTAATGCAGATCTTGATCAACTTAGTGAAATGCACATCATGTCCCTCATCAAAAGCTGTATAGCAAATGGCTTAACAAGTCTCAAGAACAGAAGAGCAATACATCGACATAGAGAAGCAGGAAAGAAGATATACAACAGGTTTGCTCTGGTTGACTATGAACTGGCCATACATACAAATCTGAAGAAACTTGCCATTCAGACTACAAATGAAGAGCTTCCCTCTGAATTAAAATGGACAGGATCCAAAGTAATTCCAAGCACTGGCGAAATAGAAATCTGCTTCAGAAATCATAGCACACAGAAGAGGTTCTTCAGAATCAGCCAGTGTCATGCTTACTCCGATACATCTCTACGATTCATCTCATTCCTACTAAATGAAAACAGAGAGACTGAACCTAAGACTATAAGAATAAAGGAACTCATGATCAAAACAATGAAAGATCTAAAGCAACACAGAATGCTACAAAAGGAACTGCACAAAGCCTGTTGGAGTCCTCTTCTCAAGAAACTATGTGTAAAAGAAGACTCTGTAACAGGATTTTTTTCCTAAAAACTGTATTCACAACTCCATGCATCCTGATGATCTCTCAAAAATTTACATTTTAATGTTACTTTCTCTTTTTATTTATTTTCTTCAATTACTTAGGGGAGATTGTTAGAGCACAATGTAATTGTAACACAAAACAGTCAAGTATTAGAAGAAAAGATAAAACATATCCTTAAAAGAGAAAGGATACGAAAGTCTGTATGAATTACAGGTTTCTGAATGATTTCTATATTCATACAGAACTACTCTGTAAATTCCAAAGTAGTTCTGTACAGACTAAATTCTACAGAAATCCTCAATTCTGTAGAAAGCTTCTAATGGGAAGCATCAACAGTCTTCAAAGAAGAGTCCAGAAGGAGTTCTGGACTATCGGAAGATAAAGATTACGAGAAGAACAATTTCTATCTTTGTGTGAAGAACAAGCAAAAAGAATGCCAACTTGGCATAAATCACGAAGGCAGTTGAAGACAGTTGAAAAGGAGATAAATTGAATATGTTCAATTTATCTCTATATACTCTGACACACTCCAACATCAACGGTCCTTAACCACCTTATCCAAATACAACTTGCTACATCTGCCTATAAATAGCAAGCGGACTTCACCAAACAAAGCAAGACATAAAGCATACAATTCAGTATCTTCTCAAAGCAATTACAACATCACTCCCATAGAAAAGTTACTTCTGTTAATACATAGTCATACTATAAACTCGTGTAAACCATTATTTACATTTGAGATATATAGAATAACCCTTTTATGAATTGATGTCTTCCAATTTGATTTACTTTCCGCAACTTGTTTATCTTGTTTAAATCAAATTGTACCAACATTGTTAAAGAGCCCTTCACGGGACCCACAAGGTTGATATAGAGAAGGCTAAAGAGAAATTGAAGGAAAAAACTGCTAGAAGCATTACCAGAAAAGTGGGAGAATTATGTTTTATTGATTACTCATGACAAAGAGTATTCAACGTTGTCATTTCATGATTTAACATGAAAGCTTCATGCTCGGGAAATAGAAATGATGACTTCCAACAAATAAACTGCTCAACTACAAAATACTGAATTGTATCATGGTCAGAATTCTGCAAGCATCAATGCTAAATCAAAATCATTTTATAGTGATTCATCAAATCCAGCTCCAACAGCATTTCTTGCTGGACAAGGTTCAGAAAATTCAAATTCATCAAGAGGGTGTAATTTTACCATTCTGAATCATGCAAGTCATGCTGCATTTTCTACAAAAACACCTGATAAACATTTGGTATTGATATACTGCATTGTTATCTTCATATTATGGACTTCTGAATGGTGGCTTGCCAACGGCTAATCTGATTAAAGAAGATTTTGATCTGATCGATCCAGATAATCTCGAACAGATGGATATTAATTGGCAACTTGCTATGTTAGCACAAAGAGCTAAAAGGTACACGAAGAGACAGGATTTAAAAGTCTAAATCCAGATGGTAAAGTTAATAGGGTTAGACAAACTAAAGGTAAAATGTTTCAAATGTTTCAATTTTGGTAATTTTGCTCGTCAATGTTAAAAATCAAATGCTTCTTCATCAAAGTCTTCAACAAATAATTCAGATACAAAAGCATTAGTTTCACAAATTGGTCAAGGGTATGACTGGTAGAAAGAGTTTGAAAATGATACTATTGCTTTGACTGCAATTCATAATAATCATGCAGATTCATTTGATGCTAAGTTAGCTGAAATGCAACATGCATTTATGGTTCAAATTGATCAGAATGATTCTGGATCTGAAAACAGGTGGATCAGAAATAAGTGGTTATGAATCAGTTTGTGAATTTTATTCATAAAAAGATAAAAGGATTCAAAGTTTGATAAAGTAGAATGAGTTGTTGGTTGCTGATTACAAAAAGAAGATAGAAGAATTGGGTGATGAACAGACAAAGTTGGAAGGTTTAATTCAAGAATTGTCATCTCAAAGGAAAAAAATTTCAGTTTTTCAAGCAGAAGTTTTCGAGAAAGAGTTAGAATTCCAATGTGTTAAAAAGGATTTGGAACATATATTTATAAAGTTATCTGAAGTAAATGATAAGTTAAATAAAGAAGTTGAAAAGTGGAAGCAAGAAGCAAAAGAAACTGAAGTTGATTTCAACAATCTCTTTTGAAAAGTCAAAGATTAAACTTGATGTGCTCAACAAAACTTCTAATGAACTCACTGCTAAAGCAGTTGGTTATCAGAATGATAATGAAAAATTATTGGAAGAAAAGAAGGAATTAGCTAGAGAGAATAAGTTGTTGAATGCAAATATTGATATTCAGAAAAGAAATGAAGATAAACTAAAGAAAGAATTGTTCGATGATATGGATAATTTGAGACTGCAGAAATCAGAAACAAATCGTGTTGCCAGGAAGTTGATTGCAACAGAACAAGAGTTAGTTGAAGCACAACATAAAATTTCTGATATGAAGATTCGAGTAATTGATGCAGATCGCAACTTGAATAATGTCACAAATTCTCAATCCTTCACCAGTTTCTTGGCTAAGGATTAGAACTTTGAGAAAATGTTTGACAAGCCAGTACCATCCCCTGCCATTATAAAAGAAGCTATCAACATTGTCAAAGAAAAAGTTAAAGAATATGATTACTCTAAGTTTTCTGAATCAAAGTCTGAAGAGGACGCGTTGAAGAAAAAGAAGATGAAGAATGGAAAGAAAGCTAAGAAAAAAAATTGAAATTCCTATTCTTTCAAAGTTTGTATCTCGTTCTTCATCTGCTGAAGAAGAGAAAACAGTTATTCCTATTGAGCAGATTTGTACTCACACTAACATTGATGAGACAATCTTCTATGCCCAAAAAGATGTCATTAAAGTCAAAGTTGAGTTTTCTCGTCTTGCGAAGAACGGACATGAATCATCTACTTCGGAAGAGAAGATTTCGGGTAAACATCCACGTTTGGGTTTTAAGCAGAAGATTGTTATAGATGGTGGTGTTAACACTAAAAAGCCATAAAATTTGAAAAATATTAATTTGAAGTAAGTGAAGAAACATGTGTTTAAAGCTCAAAAAGTTCAACCTGATAGATTTTACAAGCTTAAGGGTTCGGGACAAATATTTTCTGAGAATGAATTTCCACTTCATTGTGTTGATTCTCAGAAAATTGCTAAAGTTTTTATGAAGAATGGTGATCCAAAGAACAAGAAGAAGCAATCTGTTAAGTTTTCTTCTGGAGGATCTAATTCTACTCCAAAAAGCCCAACATCAAAATGGGTTCATGATCATCAACATCAGGTATATGATTCTTTTTATGATCATTTATGGAGATGCTTATTTTTGTGAAGCTATGCAGGTTCCGAAAAAGAAGAACATAAACAATTGTTTGTGTTACAATTGCCGACAAAAAGGCATATGGCACAAGATTGTCCTGTCCCTGCTGCTTCTACTTACAAGAAAGAAAAAGTTCCTTTTGTTGGTAAATTTGCAAAATCAAGATTCATTGACGAATATGGCAGAGTATTTGATGAATAACAACCTACATTTTTTAAAAATCAAGGGAGATTTATTCCTAAGTTTCAAAATGTTCCATATGTAAATTTTTCGTCCCAATCAACTGTGACCGGTTCATCAAATGCTGAATTACCAACACAACAAATTAGGAAACCTAAAGTGGTTTCGAAAGGTAACCAAGACACTGGTCGACCAGAAGCGATCCGCTTCGGGTCATTTATAAACTGATGTGTTTGACCAGTGTGGAGGTACTTCTAGAAGACCTATCGGTGATTGAAAAGTTGTTGATAAAGGAGTATTCTGCTGATTTAACTTAAATTACAAGTGATATCAAATTTCAAAACTGAAATTTTCTGTAAGCTAAAACTGAAAGGTATCCATGTCGAAAGGTCAATTTTCTTTATTTAATGCATTTTGTTTGTAGTTTGTGGGGAGAAAATTGAAAATACCAAAAATAGTTTCTTTGTGTTTTGTTAAAATGAAAAACCAAAAATAGAGTTTTCATTTTAAGGGGGGAGAAAAACAGAAAAATACAAAAACATTGAAAAATGAGAAATTGATCTGACATAATTGGGAAATGATGGTACATTGACATACATGTCTGACTCATGGATAAATCAGATGAAAAAAGTCATAAGATCATTGTTCGATGTGCTTGATAGGCTCGGCAAATCAGAAAGTAGTCAGATGTGATATACATTAAATACTAATGCTTGACCAAGTGGACAACATCTTGAAGCGTATCTCACGATATTGCAAAAGATATGTAAAAAGAAAATGAGAAGTCACTATGTAAACATGTGTTCTTTTTGCGAAGATTTAAACTTGTTTGATTTTCTATATTTTCTTAAATGATCGGACTATCTCTGCGTATCCACAAGATCAACCTGATAGTATATTCTTTGGTGTTTCGTATAATTCATCGAACTTTCCCTGCGTGTCCACAAGACCGACCTGATTATTGTTGAATTATATAATTTCAACTTGTTTTTTATATTTTCTTATTTTGTTAAATCCCAGGCCTTATCTGCGTATCGAAAGATCGACCTTAAGGTAGACGATTTAACATTCTTATTTCTTTTTGCATGGAACACAATTGACTATATCATGAATTCAATCACTGTGTGTTAAATCCCAAGTGAAATCACAAATGTTATAAGCAAAGCATATCTGAGTATGTCTGATAGTGTGGGGTACACCGGTCAAAGCAAATTAATCATCACTTTAACATATCCAGATGTTATGAGTATGATTTTGCCAGAGTTTAAGATGGACAAATTATACTAGCAATCGACATGTCTTGTGTGCTGAAGTAATTGAAATTGAAATGTAGTTCAGCGTGTTATGTTCAGTATGATCCCAAGTTGTGATCTTTCTCGCAAAAGACAAAAATAATGTCTGATTCTGTATTGCATTTATATTTCTTATCTAAAAGTTCCAAATAGATTTTAGGTATGTTTTAGCATAAACTTAGAAAAATCAAAAAGATGTTCAGTGTGTTTTGACGTAAAGTTTCGAAAAGCCAAAAAGATTTTTTTGTATTTGTTTTTTAGACAATTCGACATGTGATACGTAATCAAATTTCAAAAATATATCTTGGATTCTCGAAGAGAAGTTTTGCGCCAAGATTAATTTAAGTTTCATAAAGAAAAAGAAAACCGCGTTTCTGTCTTCTGAAATTACAGTATCTATGTGTCAAGACTCAAGCATGGTGAAAGGGGGAGTTTTGACGTATCTTTCACAAGTGGATCTTGAAGATCAAAGATTGTTCAAGTTCTGATCCAGCCATGCAAGCTCTATAGCTGATAAGAAATTTCAAGCTGAAGATCGGATGCAACGGTGCTAAAGATTGAAGACTGAAGTTTAGTTAGCATAGATACACTACACGTTAAGGGGGAGTTTGTTAGAGCATATTCCTATGCTACAGAGTGTCTCGTGTATTGTATCTAAATGAGCATGTTTTTGTGAGTCTTAGGGTTCAACGAACCATGTCCCGAACCAATTGGTTCGTGGGCAGTGAACCATTGGTTCGCAGGTTGGTTCGTTGGCCAGACTTTAGCACCTTATAAATAGTTGAGCTTGTTTAGTTCAACATAACTAGTTCTGCTAAGTGTGCGTTTTCTGTGTGTGTTCTAGAGAGAGAAACTAGAGAGAGTCTTCTTGTAATCTTGTGTGATTCAATAAGAAAACTCTTATTTACATTCTCGTGCACTAGATTGATCGATTCTATCAGCAGTAAGATCGTTTCGCGTACTTACAATGTGAGACACCATTGGCCCACCATTTGGCAACTGAACACCTCTAAAAACCCCTAAATTGCATGCCTTGGTCGTTGTGACATGAAGTGCTTCCATCACAATAGAGAATAGGAATGGAGATAATGGGTCACCTTGACGTAGTCCTCTAGACATCTGAAATTCTTCTGTAGGAGACCGGTTAACCAAAAATGATGTTCTCCCCGATCTGAGGCATCCCCTAATCCAACCCCGCCATTTAAAAGGAAATCCCATATGAGCTAAGATTCCTTCCAAGAATTCACAATTCACTTAATCGTAAGCCTTGGCGAAGTCTACTCTAAAGAAAACTGCCTGATTTTTTTTCTTTTGCTTTCAGCCACGCTAACATCTCGTTGACAATCATTGCCCGATCAAGAATGCACCTCTCTTTAATGAACGTAAGTTGCGTGTCACTCACAATGTCACTGATAACTCCACACACCTATTGGCTAAAAAAATTTGCGATGACTTTGTATATAGATCCAATCAAACTAATAGGCCGAAAATCACCAATCAATAGTGGATCCTTAATTTTAGGAAACAATGAAATAAATGATGCATTACACCCCTTACTGATCTCCTAAGTCAGAAAGAAACGATCCAAGATCATTTTAAGAAATAGCCTAGTATTTTTTTTTAAACCTAAAAGAGAAATCATCTAGACTCGGGCTTTTCTCTCCCCCCCCCCCCCCCCGCGCAATCCCACACCGCCCTCTTGATTTCATGTTTAGAGAAAGAACGAACCAGATCTTGAGCTTGCTCCGATGACAATTTTTTGAATCCCAATCCATTCAATCTTGGTCTAGACTTTATTGGTTATGTTAATTGATTCTTGAAAAACTCGAAGATCGTCTCCTTTATTCTTTTTGGATCCGAACACCACTGCCCATCAATCGTGAGACCTATGATCTTATTGTTAGCCATTCTAGAGTTAACAATGCCATGGAAAAAACTTGAATTTTCTTCCCCCTCCACGGCCCACCTAATTTTTTCCTTCTACCTCAAATCACATAATTGGTTCCATTCCATCTCCTCGGTCTGTTTCCTCCATTCTAGTCTATCTTGCAATTCCTGCTCATTAAGCCTCCTAGTTTCCACGATCAGCTCTAGCCCCTTAATTTTTTCTTTGAGTTTCTTTAAATATCCCCCCCCACCCCCCCCCCACACCCCACTTTCTTTACCTTTATTTCATTCCACCAATTTTTTAACCCTTGTTTGATACACTTAAGCTTCGACAACAAGTCAAGATCCGGTATCTGTTTAGAAGGAGCCAAGGCTTACGCTAACCTCACTGTTCCGTCGAACCCATCTCTATCCAGCCATGAAGCAAACAGTTTGAATGGGATTGGACCGAAATCAGGCACCACAACCTCGAGAACCAATGGGCAATGATCTGATTTCTCTCTCGGGAGCGCAGTGACACGAGAATGCGACCATCTAGCCAAGAAATTCCTACAACACAAAACTCGATCAATTTTGCTTAAGTTATCACCTTTATCCAATAAGTAAGTGAAACGGTGACCCCCATTCTAGGATCAATCAGTTCCATGTTCGTAATAAACTCTTTAAAATCCTTCTTCGTTTTCGCACAAAATTCCGAATTGAATCTCTCCTCCTGTGACCTGACAGCATTGAAATCCCCAAGCACCACCCATAACCCATGATATTGTGCCTTTGCTTCCACATAAACGAACTTTAAAAAAAAGTTTTTTTTCTTTAAAAAAAGTATAGCAATACTATACTCGAATTAAAGAGAATAAAATGTCCGATTTTATGGTGAAATTTTTGTAAAAAAATAATGTCGTATAAAAAAGTTATGGACGTTTAAAAAAATTGGGGGAACTTGAAAAAAATCAACAATTGATTTCTTAGATCAATGGATGAGAGTTCTTCCTACACTTCGCACGATTCGATCTATTCTACCCCTCCCCTTTTTTCACGCTTTAAGTTCTTTACTTGTTTTTTAATTAGATCTGGACAAAATCTAAACCATTGATTTCTTAGATCAATGGATGAGAGTGTAACATCCGTCTCTTTTCGTTTCGCAAAAACCCGACCCGATTTGAACTTCGCGCGTATTCAATTTACGGTTAAATAATTATAAAAGAACTTCGATTATTTACTAAATTAATAATATTTTAAAGAATCCAAAATCATTGTTCGATATAAAACATTTAATTGGTTAATATTTATATGAATTGGTTTGTTGAAAATGAATATAAAACAATTTATGGACTTTCGCGTAAGTTCGATGTTTAACCGAAGATCTCGTTTAACTCAAAAATCATATTTTAAATGTTCAAATGTTATTTTACAAAGTCAAAGATTGATTTGTATGGCTGTAGTTCGGATTCGTTGATTTAAAATGATAATCTACCATTTCGTGATTTTTACGCGTTTTCGGTTCAGGAATCGTCGTAGCCGGGAGCCTCGTGAATTTCAAAACTCATATTTTATGGTTCGTCATGTGATTACATATATTTTATGGTTGTTGTTAAAATTTGAAAAAAGTCCGAGTTAAAATGAGCTTGTACGATCAAAAAGCAAAAAAAGATAGAAGATAGAATAATTGGAAAAAAGAAAAAAAAATAACAAAAATAAAATGCTGGGCAGCAGGATAGAACCTGCGACCTGTCACTTATATGTTAGGCGACATAGCGACTGGCGCAACTCAGCTATAGTGTTATTAATCTGGTTCAGCGATATATAACCACTTCCAGACGCGAGCTGAATTCTTTGAGCCTCGACTATACTCGATTTTGGCATAAAAAAACTCATCCAAAACTTGATTTTTAATCCAAATTAACTACCAATAATCAATCCTTATCACCTATAACCGTATACTAATCCTCTGGAACTTCCAAACATGTTTTAGATTGAATCAAACACCTCAATTTATTATTTTTTTAAACTTTCAAAGTAGATAATCATAATCCTTATCAATTCGACTTCCATACGACCTCTTCACTATAAATACCTCCTTAATCCTCTTCTACTATCACCATTCGACCTTTCCCAAGTCTCAATTTCTGCAATTAAGCTCTGGTTCTCGTTTTCAAAAGTCAACGGGTCAGAGTTTGACCATCCGATTTCTCAACCTTCCTTCGATTTTCTCAGGTAAGTTTCTACACGAAAGTTGTTCCTTTTACTGTTTCCTTCAAGATCATACTCTCGGTTTCTGTTCAATGTGCTCAAATCAAAAAGTCAACTCGGTGTTCTTAATAAATAATTGGGGAATTGCAATTAAAATCAATCCAACCATGTTTTAATAGTTCTAATCAATCATAACTTGTTTTATAAGTATAATATGTCGTGTTTAAAACATCAAAGGTAAGATTTAGTCTTAAAGATTAAATCTTTAAGTTTTGACCCATTAATAAATGGACTTTTTGTAAAGGATCCATCAATCGGATGTTTTCAAAATAAGTTGATGTTATCAAATCAGTTCTAAACTTGTTTTAAACACATATGAAAGTATTCGCAATTATGAAAACGACCATAATGCAATTTTGCAAACTTTTTTGGCCGTTTTTGTAAATATTGAAACTTTAGGGTAAAAATTATAATTTTGCTAAAGTTGTTATTTTTCTGTTTTGCATCCTATGGTTTTGTAAAATACAAATTAAACCCTGTAGTTTCAAATTTTATATATATAAACCTAAGTTATGGTAATTACACATAAAACCCTAAACTTTAGAATATTTGACCATAATAATTATTTTATTAAAACCTTTTTAATTTATTTTCTTGACGCGTTAATATTCCCTAATTAATAGTGAACCTAAAACGTTAGTAGATTCTCTATGTTTATTTTGGCCGTTCGTTTATTAGGTGATTGTCGAATTTAGTCGTCTTTTAGTCTCCGAGCCCTTTGGATCCCTCGAACGCTACTATTCCAATGAGTATTTCATAGCCCCTTTTTGTTTTCTATTTTGGGGTGCAACTTGTATCTATATTTCAAACCATCAAACGTATTATTCTTTAAACAAATTATGCGATCTTATGTGCTCAATGTGTTAATTCTATGTGTGTGTGAAACTTGTGTGTGGATGGAAAGTGTGTGGAAGTTGGTATTCGTTAGTCGTTAATCGTTACTCGCTCGTGTATCATTAACGACCCCGTGCCTATGGTAACAATAATAGCTATTGGTTGACGACCCACCCACGAAGTCGAAAATGAACTAATTTTCGATGGGTGATTGCTCCTTATATCGTCAGAGGATTGATACATGACAATCATTAATCATTACTTGTTGATCATATCATATGAATGTTTCACTTGACATATAATCGCATGTTTTAAATCTATATGTATGCTATAAACCTATGTTTACTCACCAACTACTTTGTAGTTGACACTTTATCTTATACATGTTGCAGGCATGATTTGAGGCTTTATATGATCACGATAGGACTGCTGGACTTAGTTTAATAATTTAATATTGTTTATGTGTTATGTTGTATTTGATCGATTCCAAGTAATACTATTATCATGTAATGAAATTTGGCATGTTTAAGAATATTGCAACATATTTAGTTGTCATGAGCATTTGGACAATCAATGCACCATAACGTTTCCGTCGTCGGTTGGGGTGTGACAGATTGGTATCAGAGCCTTGGCTATAGGGATCTAGGTTATTAGAACTGGATGACTTAGACTATACCTTAGGTGTCCCACATGACTAGTTCATGTTAGTATGCCTTATTTAATTGTATGTCCTTAGATGCTACTTAGGCTTGCCATTCTCAAACTTGTCTTTTTCTTAACACTTGACACACACTAATACACGAACTCTCGAGGCTTCCTAGCCTATCCTTAGTAATGGTGCCTTACGTGCCATTTTAGGATCTTGATATTTGATTCTAAATTCTCGTCAGGGTTAGGTTCTTAGTAATATGGCATGTAGTAACCGGAAGGGTGAAAACACCGATAGTTGGGGTCTCTGTCAAAAGGCTAGTGTTGCGTATAAATTCGAACCTACCATCGAACCTGGACGCTTACCTGGGACGCCCCGATGAGAGTGTCGTAACCTATTAGGCCAAAGCATGCCGTAACCAATATTGCTAAGAACCATACTAACCTTGATTAGTCACGGTCGTAGTTTCCCAATCGGGAAATGAGGGCCACTCTGTTACGTTTTCATCAAGTCAATATGATTTCCTGTTTTACATGCATTTCAAATCTATGATTTTCAATAATCCACAATGTTCAACGTTTTGTTGGTTTTGAATCCTCATGACTCTCGATATACTATGTTATGTTAGTTTTGCAATCTCGTGATTCTAGAATTTGTATGACTTCTTTGTATTCCCAGTTGATTATCAATCATTTTAAACTCATGAACCTTTTCCTCTCCCTCTCCCTCTCTTCATAATGGCACGTCACAACAACCGCCGCATCGATCAACATATCGCTCAATAAGTGTCGGTTATCCTCCCTGACCTAACTAAACAAGCTCTCAATGGTACTACTGCAAACTCTGGTTACTCTTCCCAACACTGCAAATAGTGCAACCCTACGAAGTTCAATGGCCCTGAGGACACCGATGGTATACCGCAAGACATCAAGCTCTCCACTCCCAAAGTCCATCAGAAGAAAAGGAAGGCTAAACATCCTGCTGCGATAACCACACCTACCAATGTTGTTATTCCTGAAACCCTTATTACACCACCAGCTAAGAGAAGTTACATTGGGACTCAACCCCAGTGCAACACATGTAAGCGACATCACCCCGGCACCGCTACTTGTTGGCAGTGATTTAATTGTGGCCGCCTTGGCCACCTCCTAAACACTTGTCGTCAACCTATTCGAGCTTAACTTTAAATGGTCCAACCATTGGCACCAATGCCTATTCAAGCCTCTACTGCCCTCCAGACTACTTTTGCCCATGTGCTTTATTGTTATCATTGCAGAAACCTTGGCCACCTCCCTAACACATGTCCTCTGCTAGCCACTATTAACGCTTCCGCCACAACAATGGTAACCACGGAGCCCCTGCCGAAGTTTTCAATATGGAAGCCGTTTGAAGAACGTCATGAAGATATCTAGGATCGGTTGGGCTGAGTTCAGACTTGAAGAAATCATTTATTTTGATGATGATGTTGGATAGACTATGTTATTCTGTTTGTCTTTCTTTAAAAAAAATGGGATTTTATCTTTTTAGTTTTAAGTCATTATCTTCTATTGATTGTGCTACCCGTAAATTTTCTATCTTGATCAAAGTGTTGGAAAGACCACACACCTTCGATTCCATTATCCTTAAATTGCGCCTTAACTTCGACGAATAACACTTGCTTCACAAACCTCATATCTATACTTCTTAGGAGCATCGACACCTTCACGGATTGGCTATCTCGACATCATACAGAACTCGTTTGCTTCAAACCAAAAATTATTCGTATCCCTCGTTTGGATAGCCATGTTTTGGTTATTCATGGCGATAAACCACCTAATGGGCTAAGGCTCATGTCCCACACCAAAGCCCGTAAGTACTTATGCAAGGAGTGCATGGCCCACATCGTGGAAGTGCGTGATAATGAAAGGGGACCGCAAATATCCTGTTCATTCGGGATTTTCCCTGAGATGTTTCCTGAAGATATAACGGGTCTTCCTCCCATTCGCCAATACGACTTCTACATCGTCCAATACAACTCCTGTTGCAATGTCACCTTATCGTCCCGCGCCACTCGGAGAAGTAAGTTCAATTCGTTATCGACTTCATCAACAATGACCGGAGATACACTAAACCCGTTTTCAGCACTTACCATGTAAACCTTGCGGTTCACCCCTAGGCCGTAGCATTATGGAAAGACTTTTAACCTTAACCCGTGGACTAGACTTTTGAACTCGGTTTCTACCGAACGCAATTCATGGACTTTAATTTTCCGTACCTTGTGCATCTAAACCTTAGCTTATTCGATCAAGGGATCAAAAAAACTCGAATGTTAACTAGTACTTAATTAGCTAAATCAAATTTCATTTTTGGATTCATGCTTTTCAAATAAAGCCCTTCGATTCTGACTAAATTCACATTTCTTTCAATCATGATCAATCTGGGATAAAATCTATTTACGCGTTTCATTCGACATTCTCTACGCGGATTTTCTCACCTGTGGTGTTAGCTAAATACATTACCTCACGTTTTAAACTCATGTCATTTTAAACATTTTGTATTTCAATCATTTATTACTCTCGCTAAAACGGGACTTATACGTGCTACCACCCGTTTGTGTGTGATGCTAGCTTAGCATGCGATCGAGGTTGGCCAAAGGCGTTGGTCTTAAGTTTTAGCAAGGGTTGTTTTGGTTTTTCCTCTAGATCTCATGTCACGTAGGTGGACTGGATGTGGGTCGCTACCCATCTAACTCACTATTACTTGATGCGTTGTCTAAAGAGGAAACCCGCAAAATTTCAATTTATGTTTAATCTATGGAATGTTCTCTCTAATTTACATGCCATCTATTATAAGCTATATTTCAAAATATGCAGGTTTCACCCATTGTCACTGTTATCTTCATATTCTATCCCATCCGTTCTCGTCGTTATTTTCATATTCATTTCCCCCCAGTCTCGCTCCTAAAGCAGGGGAGACTGTGGCTTCCAATTTTCGTCAATCATTTTGGTTAATCAATAGATTGTAGGTGTAGGTTCAAGCTTCAGTTTTGACTCTTTGTTCTTGTACTTACCTTACGTTAATAACACATCTGATGTCTTTCAAGCTATATTGTGTTACCATAATCTTGGATTCAAATATCAAATGTTTGTTCGTTTTTTTATAGAATGGGTGGTTCTCCTAGGCAATTAGTGCACTTTAAAAGTATTGAAGATGTGGTGGGTTAGCTGCGGTGCACCCTATATATAAACATCGAAGGTGCCTTAAGGGTGTACTAGGAATCGGACCGAGAATTGGCCCTGGTTGTTTGTTGTTGATTGTCGGTTGTATCAAAATCTAAATCAGGATTCTCAACCACTGTTTGAAACTTAGCCATTGGGGTCAGGTGGAAAATCGGTATCAATGTAATTGATTTACTAATCGAAAATTTATTCTTATTTTCGGTAAAATCTCTTACGTCATCAATATATCTCTAGTTTTGTATTCTCAAACAAATTTGGAAAAATCTAGTACCTCATTATCATATCCTGGTTAGTAATCAATTATTTATCTTTTGACTTGCGTATGTCATCACAAATCCTCAGTTGTAGTAGTCTATACTGTATTTGTAGTTCTGTTGAGATCTTCCTACCTACCTTTCTTCTCTTGACCTTCGTGCGTATTCGATTTACGGTTAAATAATTATAAAAGAACTTCGATTATTTACTAAATTAATAATATTTTAAAGAATCCAAAATCATTGTTCGATATAAAACATTTAATTGGTTAATATTTATATGAATTGGTTTGTTGAAAAGGAATATAAAACAATTTATGGACTTTCGCGTAAGTTTGATGTTTAACCAAAGGTCTCGTTTAACTCAAAAATCATATTTTAAATGTTCAAATGTTATTTTACAAAGTCAAAGATTGATTTGTATGGTTGTAGTTCGGATTTGTTGATTTAAAACGATAATCTACCATTTCGTGATTTTTACGCGTTTTCGGTTCAGGAATCGTCGTAACCGGGAGCCTCGTAAATTTCAAAACTCATATTTTATGGTTCGTCATGTTATAACATATATTTTATGGTTGTTGTTAAAATTTGAAAAGAGTCCGAGTTAAAATGAGCTTGTACGATCAAAAAGAAAAAAAAGATAGAAGATAGAATAATTGGAAAAAAGAAAAAAAATAACAAAAACAAAATGCTGGGCAGCAGGACAAAACCTGCGACCTGTCACTTATATGTTAGGTGACATAGCCACTGGGGCAACTCAGCTCTAGTGTTATTAATATGGTTCAGCGATATATAACCACTTCCAGACGCGAGCTGAATTCTTTGAGCCTCGACTGTACTCGATTTTGGCATAAACAAACTCATCCAAAACTTGATTTTTAATCCAAATAAACTACCAATAATCAATCCTTATCACCTATAATCGTATACTAATCCTCTGGAACTTCCAAACATGTTTTAGATTGAATCAAACACCTCAATTTATTATTTTTTTTAAACTTTCAAAGTAGATAATCATAATCCTTATCAATTCGACTTCCATACCACCTCTTCACTATAAATACCTCCTTAATCCTCTTCTACTATCACCATTCGACCTTTCCCAAGTCTCAATTTCTGCAATTAAGCGTTGGTTCTCGTTTTTAAAAGTCAACGGGTCAGAGTTTGAGCATCCAATTTCTCAATCTTCCTTCGAGTTTCTCAGATAAGTTTCTACACGAAAGTTGTTCCTTTTACTGTTTCCTTCAAGATCATACTCTCGGTTTCTGTTCAATGTGCTCAAATCAAAAAGCCAACTCGGTGTTCTTAATAAATAATTGGGGAATTGCAATTAAAATCAATCCAACCATGTTTTAATAGTTCTAATCAATCATAACCTGTTTTTGTAAGTATAATATGTCGTGTTTAAAGCATCAATGGTAAGATTTAGTCATAAAGATCAAATCTTAAAGTTTTGACCCATTAATAAATGGACTTTTTGTAAAGGATCCATCAATCGGATGTTTTCAAAATAAGTTGATGTTATCAAATCAGTTCTAAACTTGTTTTAAACATATATTAAAGTATTCGTAATTATGAAAACGACCATAAAAAATTGTGCAAACTTTTTTGGCCATTTTTATAAATATTGAAACTTTTGGGTAAAAATTATAATTTTGCTAAAGTTGTTATTTTTCTATTTTGCATCCTATGGTTTTGTAAAATACAAATTAAACCCTGTAGTTTCAAATTTTATATATTTAAACCTAAGTTTTGGTAATTACACTTAAAACCCTAAACTTTAGAATATTTGACCATAATAATTATTTTATTAGAACCTTTTTAATTTTTTTTATTTGACGCGTTAATATTCCCCAACTAATAGTGAACCCAAAACGTTAGTAGATTCTCTATGTTTATTTTGGTCGTTCGTTTATTAGGTGATTGTCGAATTTAGTCGTCTTTTAGTCTCCAAGCCCTTTGGATCCCTCGAACGCTAATATTCCAGTGAGTATTTCATAGTCCCTTTTTGTTTTCTATTTTGGGGTGCAACTTGTATCTATATTTCAAACCATCTGTAGAGGCCAGATTATGAGGCTTGTAATATTAAATAAGTTGGGCTGGGCTTAGAGGGTTTCATTAGAATCATAGGCTAGTTTGCTATTGTATTTAGGCTAGTTTATGATTGGGTTTGGGTTTACTATTGGGTTTATGATCCACAAGGGGCCCAATAGTAAACCCATTGGGGTGCCTATATAAACCCCACTTGACTTCCTCATTAGGAGCTTGAGTTTACGATTTTAGAGAGAGACAAGAGTGTTTACGATTTACTGTTTTGTACCCGACAAGTTCATCTTGTGTGCAAGATTAGGTTTTTAACGTTTAATCATCGTATTCTTCGTGTTTCTTCTCTTCTCTATCTTGAATCAATCATAAACGAGGATTCCGCACTCGTTTGTGATTAAAATATCGTGATTAGTTGTTGTTTCCGGACCTACAATTGGTATCAGAGCTAAGAATCATTGATTCGAGGCTCACACGATATTGATTCAAGTTGCTTTCTGGGTTTTTGTTCGAGTTTTTGAAGATCCAAAGGGTTTTCTGAAGTTTACGACCACTGTTGCTGGTGTTCTTCGTGTTTCCGATCAAGTTTTCTGGGTTTCTCCGTGTTTACGACTTCTTCGGTTGAAGATCTTCATTGTTTGGGTGTTTACGAGTTCAAGGCTGCATTTTTTGGGTGTTTACGACCCAAATATTCGGTGTTTACGACCTGAAATTTTGAGTTTACGACTTAAAGCTTGGAACTTTGGGTGTTTACGACATTTTTCAACCGGAATCAGGAGTTTACGATTTTTCTTGATCAAAAACAGGGTTTACGACTGAAGGTGATCGGAAACAGGTTTACGATCAGGAGTTTACGATCCAGCTGTCTGACTATATCGTAAACAGGTATTTACGATCGGAAACGGGTTTACGATCGGAAACAGTGTCTACGATCGGAAACTCTTCTTTTGCGGCAAAAAGTCATTATTTCACACCTTCACGGAAACGGACGTAACTTTTGACTCGTTTGGAGTTAGAGGCTCAAATTTGAACACGACGTTCGTGACACCGAGCCCCAGAATTACCCCCGACTGACGTCCAGGGGACCTCGTTTGGACCCCCAAATTCCACTCCGAAGGCCTCCGTTTTTCAGTTTTAAGTTTCTGACACTATTCTTTGAATAGTGATTTTGCCGATTTTGCCGTTTTTGCTAATTTTTCAAAATTTTCAGAAGCTGCATAATGAGTTCAGTGGTTGAAGAAAAGAATATAGTTGAGGACAAAGATGATTCCACAGATGAAGTTGACAAAACTGAGATATGTCCCAATCCCACTTGTGCTCGTATAATTCCTGGACTTAGGCAAATTTGTAAAAATTATCAGATAGAATTATTTGAGACAAAATGCGAGAGGAGTTCTTTTAAGGGTAGATGGCAAAAGAATGAGGAGAAGGTAAAAGCTCAGAAACGAGACATTGAGAAATATCAGAAGCTAGCAACGGAGAAGACTATCTTATATGATCGGGCTAGGATTGAGATATCTGAGCTTGCACAGAAATTAACTGAACTGCAACAAAAATTTGATGAGCTGCAGGTCAAGTATGATTGCAATCAGGAAAGAAACAAAAGAATGCTCGATGCTGGAAAGGAATTGTCACATGCTGTTGTGACTGGTCAAGTTGGGAAAGATAAAACTGGGTGTGGGTCAGAAAAGTCTGATAAGTCTCTGTCTGCAAACAGCATCATTCCTCCACCAGTTCCCAGAGACATTGTAGGAATACTTCTTAGTGAGGATCAAGTTGAACGAATCAGATCTGATTATAAAGAAGCTGCTCCTCCTATTGATAGTGTCTTGGTTGGAACTACACCAATGACTCAAGAAGAAATTGACAATGAGGCAAACATGACATATGGTGAAGGGAGAATAGAGGACGTATCAAGAGATGATGCTGAGTGCCAGGAGTATAACAGATGTCACAACTCTAAGTCTGATGAAGCTGGGATAGAGTTGAAACCATACCCTAAAATTGAAACCCCATGCTTCAAAGTAATTGACGAAGTCAAAAGGGAAAAGGTGATCTTGACGACACGGCCTGAGGGGAAGATCTTTATGACATCTGGATCAATGTTTGACCAAGAACCAGATGTAGGATATGAATTACCATCCTTCTCCTCCAAATTCAAGGGAATAACCGATGGAGTGATAAGTGAACCTAAAGATGAGAGGCCAAAGATCACCATCAAGCATCCAAGTATGAAACCAACAGCTGGAGTGAAAAATGAAAAACTCAAGGGAGTAGCTGTGTCTCCCATTTATTCAGTTGGGTCTTGCAGTTGCTGTTGTAATTGCAAGAATGGTGCTCAACGTCGAAGAATCAAGGAAGCACAAAGACAGTAAAGACAGGTTCGACACAGGCTTCGAGGAACCAGCCAAGAGTCAATCTTGGATCAGCAAATGGGCTAAAGAAGCAGACACATGCATATATCTCTCCATATCAGCCACCAAAGACAAATGGGTACACGTCTGACTTCTATCTAAAGAAGCAGACTTGCTTTAATTGTGGCATCGCTGGTCATATTGCTAGGAACTGTCTTTATCGCCCCTATAAACCCTATTTTCCGAAAAGTCAAAGGGTTTCATCTCAGGAGTCTGTAAAGTCTAAGCCAATGATGGTGCAAACACCTAAGGCAAGGAAGACTGTTGCTCCTAAGGTTAAACCCTCTGATCAACATTGGGGCGCTGCCAAAGCTGAAAGAAAATCTATAAATCAAAACAACAGCTTTCCAAGTTACAAAAATTTTCAAAAACAGGTGAAGAAACCAGTTTCAAAACAACCAAAGCTTGAAAAACCCAAGGTAACTAGAACTGTTTTCAAAAATAATTCTAAAATGCAGAAGGTTGAAATACCTAAAGTCACAACTCAAAAGGTGACTAAAACAAAAACTGTTTTGAAAAGTGAATCTAAAACGAAGAAGGTTGAAATACCTAAGGTCACAACTCCAAAGGTGACTAAAACAAATTTTAAATCACCTGGAACTTGGAAACCAAAGGCTAATGCAGCTACAACCGAATCATCCCAACTTCCTGATTTTTCAAAAGGAATGTTTTTAAAAGAAATTTCATTCATTGATTCCTCAGGAGTACCCAGAAAAACAATGGCCTGGGTACTATTGGCTAACTAATCTCTCACTCTGTGCAGGAACGCTCAAGGAGGATTATCACTAACGTTTTTATTACTAATTTTTTTGTTGATAAGTGATTGTTCCAGGCACAGTTTAGGAGACGTATCTTCATGTCATGTCAAGTAATCTATAAATGGAAGGTATGTCTCATTGAGAGGTAAAAGGTCAAAATCAGCATGAAAGGTACTGTTCTTAACTTGGTTGTTTGAATGATGAGGCAGCAAAGGGTCTTTTGAGTCAAACATATTTCATTAAAGTGTCAATTAAGCTGTTGATTGATTATGTGTTTGACTTCAAATGCAATGAAGTGTGCATGTCATGAAACCTAATTTTCTAAAATTTTCAAATCAATACTTTGAAAGTTAGCTTGGCCAGATATCTTCAAAATTTTGTGTTTTGTTCTTTTAAGTGTGTTTTATTTATTATTAAAAAAAAACTGAAAAATGATGCTCACAAGATTGTGACATTAAAAATCAAAAAGCAAGGGGAAGAAATGTAAAGATGAAGAAAACGTTGACCCCTCAAGAATAGTGTGCTTTTCAATTTTTAATTGTTTGTGTCTTGTTTTTGAGAAGTTTAGGGGAAGTAAAATGAATGTCCGAGTTGGAGATGGCTGACACGCGTAAGGCGGAAGTGAAAGCCAAGCTCCACGGTGATATGCTCGGTAGGCTCGACCTAAACTTATGACCTCCAATGAAAGTGCAGTGAACTTAAAAGATATATATGTTTAGTTTCCCATCCCAGGTTGCATGGTTTAAAAGACTGAGTCCCGACAAAAATGGGTTGAGAGTGGTAATTACCTAGTATTCACTCTCTCGCACGCCATGTCTCTGCTGTCATGACTACACCACATAATAAAAAGAAAAGAAAAAGAAATGAAGAAGAAATGAAAAAGAAATAAAAAAAAATGAAAAAGAAAAGAGAATCAATAATCACTCAGTTGGTCTTCTTTGCGTGCTTAGCGGCCGACCTGATCACCAACTGATGGTTAATGAAATAAGTGGTAGTCATAGCGGTGTTGAATGGTTCCTCAAGCTGGGGGTTTGTGAATCCTCAATAAACTCTGAGGTTGGGTAGGTTTTGCTGTGTACGCTTGGGTGTGGGGACAATTAAACATGACGGTAATATTGTACTATATTAAGCATGACGCATTCGGTTGGGATTAAACGGGTTTGAGTTTAAAGCGGACAAACATACCGGCAATCACCTGGACTAGTTGAGTAACTGAAGCTGAAAAGGGTTCCTCAGTCAGATTCATACGGTTTGATCCCTTATAAACTTTCTCATCTTTGGTTTGGTAAATATATGTTTAGTTTATATCTTTCGTGTGTGAGTCGTTAAGTTCTTTTTGGTGTGTTTTCGTCTTGGCCAGGTTGATTTGAGAAGTCAAAATGTGTTTTTCATGGGTTTTAATGCATGACAATATGCCCCCGACAGATCTTGACAAATTTTTAGGGGAAGGAGTATGGGATAATAAGTATTATCTGAAGGGAACTCGAGGATAATACTTATTATCTAATGGAAAAGACTTCCTCCGTCAGATCTTGACAAATTTTTAGGGGAAGGAGAGGGGATAATAAGTATTATTCGAAGGTAACTCGAGGATGATACTTATTATCTAATGAAAAAAATTCCATAATACATAGTATCCGAAGGGAACTCGAAGATAATATGTATTATCTCAGGGGAAGTCCTTAGCTGAGGGGAAGTTATCAGCTAAGGGGAAGTGTTTAGAGGTCTTGGGTTCAGGGGAAGTTTTATAGAAAACCCGTAATCTATATTAGGGTTTTTGGTTAAAATTATGTTAATTTGAATCAATTGAACAGATGATAATTACCTCCTAACCCAAAGACCAGTCATCAAATGTCTGGTGGAGTATATTTTTTTTAAATGTGTGTCAGACAGGTTGATGATAGAAAGATGTTGCTACTGCTCAAGTTAAAGAACCAGCCGGACAAGACTTCCATCTGAATAAGCAACTATTCAAGGGAAGTTGTTGGTGTCTTTATATGCTTTTAAAAGATTATCAAAGAAAATGCTCACAAGTTTAGGGGAAGCTGAAGATTTCAAGTCAATCTTTGAAAAAGAAAATGATACAGAGAGCAGTCAGAGTTCATGAAGTTTGAAGTTCAACAATCAAGTTCTTCACAGTTAGAGGTTTTTCAAAATTTAACCTCTAATTGTTTTGGAGATTCAAGACAGTTACCGAAGATTCAGCAAGAACCAGTTCTTTCAAGAAGCAAGTCAATGAGAGTCCTCCATTTCATTGCTTGTTCATTTCAAGAAGTTCAAGCTGATGTTGATCAAGAGGAAGTCCTAAGTACCCGTCATGAAACCCATTGAAGATTTCTGCGGAAAGAATCTTCATCAGCATCTATGCCAGCCAGTCAAGAAGAAGGAGTTCAAAGATCGAAGACATTTAATATCACAAGCCTAGGGGAAGATTGTAGAGGCTAGATTATGAGGCTTGTAATATTAAATAAGTTGGGCTGGGCTTAGAGGGTTTCATTAGAATCATAGGCTAGTTTGCTATTGTATTTAGGCTAGTTTATGATTGGGTTTGGGTTTACTATTGGGTTTATGATCCACAAGGGGCCCAATAGTAAACCCATTGGGGTGCCTATATAAACCCCACTTGACCTCCTCATTAGGAGCTTGAGTTTACGATTTTAGAGAGAGACAAGAGTGTTTAGGATTTACTGTTTTGTACCCGACAAGTTCATCTTGTGTGCAAGATTAGGTTTTTAACGTTTAATCATCGTATTCTTCGTGTTTCTTCTCTTCTCTATCTTGAATCAATCATAAACGAGGATTCCGCACTCGTTTGTGATTAAAATATCGTGATTAGTTGTTGTTTCCGGACCTACACCATCAAACGTATTATTCTTTAAACAAATTATGCGATCTTATGTGCTCAATGTGTTAATTCTATGTGTGTGTGAAACTTGTGTGTGGATGGAAAGTGTGTGGAAGTTGGTATTCGTTAGTCACTAATCGTTAGTCGCTCGTGTATCATTAACGACCCCGTGCCTATGGTAACAATAATAGCTATTGGTTGACGACCCACCCACGAAGTCGAAAATGAACTAATTTTTGATGGGTGATTGCTCCTTATATCGTCAGAGGATTGATACATGACAATCATTAATCATTACTTGTTGATCATATCATATGAATGTTTCACTTGACATATAATCGCATATTTTAAATCTATATGTATGCTATAAACCTATGTTTATTCACCAACTACTTTGTAGTTGACACTTTATCTTATACATGTTGCAGGCATGATTTGATGCTTTATATGATCACGATAGGCTGGACTTAGTTTAATAATTTAATATTGTTTATGTGTTATGTTGTATTTTATCGATTCCATGTAATACTGTTATCATGTAATGAAATTTGGCATGTTTAAGTATATTGCAACATATTTAGTTGTCATGAGCATCTGGACAATCAACGCACCCTGACGTTTCCGTCGTCCGTTGAGATGTGGCAGAGAGTCCTTCCTACACTTCGCACGATTTAAGTCCTTTATATTCAAACTTTCACCTATATATATATATATACACACACACGGGGGAGAGAGGGAGATAATGTTTGTCATGACGGATTCGATCTTTCATATCCGTGCCATTTTGTCCGCACATATATTGTCTAAATGTAAAATAGATCACGTTTATTTTTAACCTTAATACCAACCCAAGAATTTTTATAATGATAAAAGGAAAAATACAAAAAGATATCAGCAAAATAAAAAGTACACGCCGTTTATATAATTTAATTTAAAAATAACTTAATTTGTTCTAAAATAGACTCTCTTATAAAGAAAATATAAGTGGGCAAATTTTCCGCTCTCAACGTACACCCTTAGATACAAATGTAAAAACTAAAAATCTAGAAAAACATATATAGTTCTTTCGGATGTTAATATGATCTTTCAGATGCTAATACAAGGAACAAAATTGGAAAAATCAATTAACAAGAGGAGACTAGATTGAAAGCATCTTGATATCATAAATGAGTAAGTGATTTAAACTTGTTCTTCATAGATGCTACAATTTCAGCTGCACAAGGCCTAAGCATGGGCGAGCAACCAATACACTTCCCCGCCAACATAACCATAGCCTTCACCTCTTCCAAATCGAACCCACGGTATGATCTCAGCCGTGGATCCACCAGCTTCTCCACTCCCACAGCCCCGCTCACCACCGGACCCATAATCTCCGTCAACCTCTCCCCCCTCTCCAAACTAAACGCTTCTCTCCCCGTAATAAGCTCAAGGAGGACAACTCCGTAGCTGTAAACATCATTCTTCTTTGAAACCAATCCGGTTTTCAGATAATGAGGATCCATGTAACCCTGGGATCCAAGTATCATGAGTCTGTTCATCTTGGTTGAAGATGGAGGCAAAACCATGGAAGTGAAGCCTGTCTTGGCGGATCCAAAGTCGCATAGTTTGCAGTTTAGGTTATCGTCTAAAAGTATATTGGAAGCCTTGATGTCCGCATGGATGATTTGAATGCCATGAAGATACTCCATGGCTGAAGCCAGTTGGAAGGCAATCAGGGTTCTGGTTTTCCATGTGAGCCGGTGAAGCTTATCGTGTAGAGTGCCGTTGGGTGCATACTCGAACAAGAGCGCACGCTCTTCCTCTCTATCATTACTGCAGTGTCCAAGAAACTTGACAATGTTTGGGTGGTTTAGTCGGGTCAAGATTTGACGCTCTTGGTCGTGAATTTGCGCCAGCCGCTCGGTGCAAGCGGATTGTATCTTGACGGCCGCGGCGGTTAGGCCGGAATCCGGTAGGTGAGCTAGGTAGACCGTGCTAAATCCACCCGAACCGATCTGAGCAGACAAATTCCTGGTTATGTCATCCCATGAAAAGTTGTTGCTGCTGAGAGTTTTTTGGGTGGTGGTGAGGTCAGTAGTACTTCTGCTACAATCGGTGACTTTATCGGAGACGGAGAAGCAACAAAATGAGTAATTGAGAAAAACCATTGATGGAGTGGAGCGATAAAGTGATGGAGCTACGGAGGTTGCTTGAAGAAATTAAAGGTTGATAGTATATATTGAATGTGACGCAAATGAAGAAAAGGTATATATATAGTTATAAATAAGGGGCCGGTTATTTAATTGGAAAGATGGTGAGTGAAAGGAGTAGAAAAAGACAAGAGGAGGAGTTTGGTTCATACACGAAAGCCTCAAGGAAGATAGCTAGAGCTACAATATATGTATATAATATATATGTGTTGATTAAAATGTGTTAAATACTATGAGATGTTTTTGACCACCGACAGTATCCATTTTCTATAGTTGGTGAGATTTCTGTTTTTATCCGTCCATCATTGCACGCATTTTTTTTTCTTTTTGTTTTTGTTTTGTTCTGTTTTTATAATTTTAAAAGGTCGGAAGTAAGAACTATTTTGAATGGAGAATTTTAAATCATCTAATTAAAAGCATGCATTATCATCCCAGAAGTGACGGACCTGCTTAGAAGAGGGGTCAAGCAACCCTCATCGATTTTGTACTACTAGTAAAATATTATTAAACGAAAATTCCAATAACCCCTATAAATAAATTTAATTGACCCCCAGTCTATCAACAAAATTCAATATGGTTTAACGGTAGGTCGCGTGACTTTAGTTTCAGGCGTCCTAAGTTCAAGCCTTGGTTTAGGCCTTTTTTTACTATTTTTTTTTTGCCTTTTTTTAAACTCGGAAACGGGAATAGGGTAAAAAAACCCTAGTCACAGCAGCCAGCAACGCTCTCTAGTCTCTCCGCCTTTCATGTTTCCTCCCTGGTCCCGACTCCTCTCTAGCTCTCTCTCTCCAGTCTCTTCCACCAGCACAGCAGCCCTAAGCCCTAACTTAGTCTCTCTCGGCTGGCCCTAAGCCCTAACTCAGTCTTCGTCTGTCGTCCCCTCCCTTGACCGGTAGCAGCACTCTCAGTCGGCTCTCACTCTTTCACAATTTTGCTTAAATTGTTACAAAGATTGATATGTTTAATGTATTTTACAAAGATTGTTAAAAATTGTTATAAAATTTTGCCCAAAATGTTCCAATTTTTTATGCTACATTGACCTAATTTTAGCGATTAAAAGCAGATTTTGAATTTGATTTGTTGTTTAGGGAGGACATTTGATAAATATTTGGCGACTTTGGGTGTAAACCTTGACTCTTGACAACCAAATTCATGGATTAGTATATCTATTCTTTTGTATATTTGATTATAAACTTGAAAATGATACTAGATAGTTAATACATGAATTAGTTGATTCATGAATGAAACTTGAAATTTAGTATTAGTTAGTTGATACATGATTGAACTTTATTTTAGGGACAATTGAAAATTTTTATGATATCGTATAATATTATTTTACCCAACCCGAAAAATTTATATTCGATATTGATATAAAAAGATCTTTGAAAAAAAAGGACCCTCCAGAAATAAAATCTTGTATCCGCCATTGCATCCGAGACTCAATATATCATCTAAATTATTTATTCATTCAAAACAAATTAAGCAAAATGAATGGTAAAGTTAATGATATATTTGTAACAAGAATGTTTCGTTACAAGTTAAACCTTTCTATACATCGATGGCGAGCTATCATGTGTTAATTAAAAGCCATACATTCGTTTAATTACATATTTACATGTATAAATTTTCTTTATTAAAAGTACGGAAAGTCGTTGAGCTGGAGTAATTAAATTGAAAATAAATGATGAGGTGATAGATACCATTCGTGTGCGGCAGGCCATGGCTTCGTGGGTGGGTTCTTTGCTCCATGTTTATATACAATATAATATAATATTCTTGTGTACTTTTGTTGTCTTATTAGGTGAAGGATCCATGTCTTTTTGTTTTGTTCTGACATGCCCACGCGTATTAGAGTTCAGCTTACTTCTATCCAAAGCCTTCCTTCAATTCCTTTCTTTATATATATTTTCGCTGGTTCATTTTTAACATTATGCGGGGTTTTTTTTTTTAAATATTAAAGAAAAATAATAATACATCCTAAATAAACATAACATATAGATGTCTGATAGAACGCACACAGCAGAATGTATCAATCTTTCAATATTATGTAGAAATCAAAATCAAAGTTGGACCGGCCTGATCCAATCGAATGGGATCTCTAATATGATTTTTGAACCATCACGTTTGAATCTGATCGGAACTGGAGCAAAGAGAAAGCATCAACGCAATCTGGAACACCAAGAACAAACTTTGCACACGTAACAACGCGTTAAGGCGTCACAGGTAGGGTCAACAATTCCTGACACGACCCGAAACATGACCCGTATACGACACGAGAAAAAACAGGTTTTAGGTCAGCTTATATGACCCGTTTTCTTAAATAGTTTAACCGAAAAATGACCCGTTTAATAAGTGGGTCAACCTGTTAACCCGCCTAAGAGTTTTTGAAGTGTAAATATTTATGTTGAAGAGATAAAAATATTAATATTTAAACTTATATATTTTGATTTTTAACTTTTATCTTTATATATAAACTTTTAAAAGTTGTTTAATTTACTTTTACATCAACTTTTTCTTTCAACAATCTCTAATACGTTCCACTTGCTCCTTCTTATATCAAGTTAACTATATAATCATAGATTATTAAATATTAATTCAGACCGGGGAAAGACACAAACAAAAACAAAGGACCAATTACAAAAAATATATATATATATATTCCATTTGAGTATATTAATTAATTGTTAATATCATTACTAAGTCATTAGGTTTTACTAATATTTATAAATAAATATAAAACGGGTTGACCTGAAACACAACCCGAACACGACAAGAACTTAAGTGGGTCAACACGACACGAAACGAATAGGTTACATGGGTTGGGTTAGGGTTGAAGAAATCAACCCACCAACATGACACGATTAAGATTCCTAGTCACAGGGTGATAATTGTCCCAGTAACAACCCTCCAACATGAGAATTATTAAGTCAGCTGAAAAAGCAAGTAATAACCAATGGTAATTTGCCGCCAAATCAGGTATAAGAATAATGGAAAGGTATAAGATAATAATGGAGAAAGTAAGTTTTTATTGATTATTATAGAGAGAGAAAGTACAGCCGCATGTGTAAGTACAAAGTTACAAATGAATCTGAACCCCTAAACTACTTTTATGTTTCGGGTATTTATAGGCTTTGCACACGATCTTCCAGCTTCGCATCTGCAAGATCGCATTTACCTATACCTGCACAACACCTCTGGCAAACATCATTTCCGAAGGACTTGGAAGTAAGCGATCGGATGTGTAATACACATCCGAATCATCGCTTACTTCATCAAGTCCCCCAAGTCTATTAAGTGAACAAATGAAGTTAATAGACTTACTTCCGAATACAGACGGTCGTTTACATATCCGACATTTGCATCTGTACACTCTGACACATACAACCGTCATCAAGGCTTTCAATCACCTCTTAATGCTGCGTGTCGAATCTTTAAACCATTCGGTTACCTGTCACAATCAAAAGTAATTAAAAAATACCTTTTTCAAAAATTTTCAAAATTCTCCTTCCATATTTACCCTCCATAAAAACCGCTTTTGCAAAACTACCTTGTCAAAACCGCTACCAAAACCGCTTATTTACCTGCCTATATATACCCCTTTCCTTCTTCCTCAAAAAATTTACCAGAAACTTCCATCCTCTCTGCCATTACTTTTATCGCCATTCTTACCCAAGGTCAGCTTTCCTTTCTTACTTTCTTCTTTTACCATTGGTTTCTACACTCCTTTCCCATGGCCGAAACTAAAAAGGTCTCTTCCAAACATAACCTCCCAATCTCCTACCCCCTGATTTCCCAAGATGAATTGGATGATTTTGTGAAAGAATTTCGAATTCCACGAAATCTAAACCCCATTCTTTCAACAAAAAAGAAACCCATTTACCCGTTTCCTAATAAAAAATTCGGCCTGTATCTTGATTCTATTCGGATGGCCAATTAAAGGATTCCTTTCACCCCTTTTCTTTGCGAAGCTTTAACCTACTTTGAAATTCACTTTTCACAATGTAACCCCACTGCCTTGAGCATCCTGAACCACTTTGAGCTATCATGCATAGCCCTTAACCTAGAACCCCAATTAATCCGGTTCCACGCCTTTTATCGACTTACCATGTCGGGTGATTGGTATACTTTTGAAAAACGTAGAGATATCTCTCATCTTTTTACCAGAAAGCCACCCATGAACCGTCAATGGAAAAACCAATTTTTCTACCTTGACGATTTGTGTCTCCCTGAAACCATGAAATAGCGTGACACTAGGTTAATTGTTCATGATGTTATTCCTAAAAAAGCCAAAGTTCATCAAGCCACATACGAACTTATTGGCAAATTTGTTCACCCAAAGTTCATCAAGAACTGGTTTTTTCCTCGGATGCGTCCTGTTATCTTATGCGAGGGAGAAAGTGCGTTTTTCTTTATAAGAATCCTTCTTACCATTTATTTTTCTTGATATGTTATAACTTTTTTTTACATGCAGCCATGGATCTGTTCGATGCACTACAAATTAAGGACTTCAACCAACTGAAATTCAGCAAAACCGACACCGGAAAAGAAACAAGCTCTTCCACAACACCTCCCACTGTTACTACTAAAGCGTTTACTGATGCACCACCTGATACTACCGTTGAAGCTACTGTTGATGAAACTCTCACCCCTTCAAGAACCCCACCATCAACTTTAACTTCTCCTCAGAAAGAATCTTGTCCTCCTTCTCCGGCAATTCAAAAAAGGAAGAAAAGATGTGCCAAACCCACCAAAGGTACTACTGAAGCAGAAGGAGAGGAGGATGAAACTGCCCCTAAGAAGACCCGTAAGTCACCAATCACTCGTTCAAAAGAAAAGATTTCAAGCACTGTTGAAGCCCTTTCTGAACACCTTGGAGGTGAAATTCCTCAAAGAACCCCCTCACCACCATCCGAAGATGAAAATATGTCTGTCATGTCACCTCCCAGTTTAACACACTTAGTGAATACTTCTTTTGATGACTTTATTCGATCACCTTGCCAGACCATAGACCTAGCAAGTACTCCATCTCCCACAATTTCCACTCCTGGATGTGAACTTCCTCCAGCTTTTACCCAAACCATGGTTCCATCACCGGTTGTCTCAGCGTCACCCTTATCAACCCAGCTCTTCACCAGTGGTACCTCAAACTTTGGCTCTTCCTCTACTCTCACCAATTTTACAGATGCGATGTGGATCCGCAATGAAGCTAAACTGATGGCGTCTCGCAACAAATCCCCTCTGGGACTTGATGAATTATTTATGCCTACTTGGAATATTACCAACAGAGACAGCCTGTCGGATCCAACATATGCAAAAGATTTCTTTCTGAAGGTTATCGGTCCAGGTGACGTGAGACGCTCGGATATGCCAGCTCCAGAATTCGCATCAAAAGTTGTTTCTTCTTATGCTATGAACAACACCGTCATTCCTGAACTCTACAACTGTTGGATCAAAGCTGAGTTCCAACTTCAAGCACTGAATACGAAACTAGCTGCGGTTGCGAAGCCGGATCTGCAGGAAAAAGCTTAGATGCTCCAAAAAGAAAACCATGAGTTGGCCCAATCTAATGCTGCTATTTCTTCCAGGTTATCTGATGTTGAGAAGTATTTGAACAGTTCCAGAGCCTTAGTGGAAAACCTCGAGAAACAAAAACAGGATCAATTTTCTGATTACCTGAAAGATTTAAAGGAAAAAGATGACAAGCTTGAAGCCATGCATCTCCTACTTCATGTAACCTTTGTACCTAAAATATGATCCGAGCTGGAATTTTCAAACAAGAAATATTCAAAAATCTCTGAATCACGATTTGAGGCGGTACGCCTAGGATTAGGAAATCCTAGGCGGTACGCGACCCGTATGGTAAACGGGTCGGGTTGCGGCACCCATCGGATCTTCGCATACCCGCTACCTAAAAATCCGGGCGGTACGCCCCAATTGGGATATTTTGGGGCGGTACGCCTCGATTTCAGTTCGTTAAAAACTAGGAATTTGTCCTTTATAGCTACACACTCGTGATTCTTTGCTCATAACCGGCCAAGGGCTCTCTGTGGCGACTTCCAGACCTCCGTTCCTCCACTTCTAAGCCTTGGGAGCATAGGGGGAGAGCAACTCTTCAATGGTAAGCCATTATTCCTATCATTTTCTCCAAAATTACTCATTTACTTAGAAAGATCCATATTCACAACCTTAGTGCTTGTGGATACAGCTTTGCATGTGCAATCTATAAGGATCAAAGTGTATGAGAACTGGATTGAAGAGCAATCAAGGTAAAAGTCTCTTGATTTGTGCATAAGTATGTCATTTTGGAGTTTCACAAGATCATACACTCATGTTATGATGATGGATCATACATGCAGCCCCAATTCTGTGCCAGGGAGTTGAATTGGAGACCTAAGGGAGCAAGGGATTCAGAAAGTTTGATTGTACAAAGAAATCTCCACAAGGTACAATCCATTTATGCATGCATGTTGATTTTTCTATAATTAGAAACTTTATAAGTAAAGATCATATGAATCCAGAAATGATCAGTGTTTCTAATGAGAAAATGGGTCACCCAACCATAAGAAATCTGTCCCTAATGATATTTGGGTGAAACGGGGGTCGAAGCAATGAAATTTACCATAAATAGAAAGCTCGGGAAGTTGGGGTTATGTTTTGATTCATATTATAAACCACAAACGGACTGTTAATCAACCCCAATATGGTACACTATGGATTCCCCAAACAATTCTGACCCAAAATGACTAAACGTGAAAATTGCACTAAAAGACAAAATAGTCGGGCCAGGCAGGGGCGTACCACCCACCATCTCTGCATGCAGAGCGGTACGCCCAGGAATGCAAAACAGAAACCGGACCTTTAGATTACAGCGTACCGCCCTATAGTTGATCCTGCTAAGCGGTACGCCCGAAACTGAAATCTAGAAATTAGACTACAGATTGAAGCGTACCGCCCAGAAATGTAAATTTCCAGGCGGTATGCCTATGAAGGAAAATGACAAAATGTTTGGTCGATTTTGAGGTGAACCAAAAACTTAACCGGTTGATCTAGTGACTGTAATTCATGGTACTTTAAACCTAAGATGGTTTGTGAACACGTTAACATCATGCGTGACTTGTATTTACACGATAATCCTGATAGGTTGCTAGAAACCGAAGATAGGATATTCTAGTGAATCTTGGATTGCAACCTTTATTGAACTCTGTTTCTGACTTCATTGCTGTGAGTCCTCTGACTTCCTTCATTAGTTAACTATTTGAGATCACATGGTTGCTCTGATGTATCTGTTATATCTGTTATGCTTATATTGTCGAACACTGTGAGTCAGAATGCCCTGTAAGGATCATTAGAGACTTTCTGGTCATTAAGGTTGAGACCACTAGACATATGAGGGATTTTAGCGGCTGATATAGTTGAACGATCCATATTCACCTGGATCCTCTAGTATTAATTTACTAGGGGGAATGTGTACTTATATGTTGAACTTAAAAACTACTCGTAGAGGGCGTATGGCTACGCGCAACGTGCCCGTAGAGTATCTGAGTGTTGACCTTGGGTGCGGCATGATAAATTCATAATTTGTATGTGTTGAAAACTGTTAATGTGATGATGGTAGTTACGACTCACCAACAACGTATGTTGTTGACTTTGTGTGATTGACTTATGTTGCATGTAAGCAAGTGTAGGTGTGGACCTAATCTGAATTTGGATTTTCCGATGGTTGTTGTCGCTAAGTATAGGGCTCTGTATAATAAACAAATGACATTTGTTTATGAAGACCTGTTATGACTATGTTTCTTTTTATTATAAAGGTATCTTTCGTTTGTTCAGTCCTGGGTCATATCCGGTGACTATCGATTCTATAGGTCGGCTAGGAGGTGCTTAGTGCATCCTCATTTAGAGTCGACCTAGAGTTTCACTGTGAGGACTGCATGTCCGTTTTGTATGTGTGTATGTTGTTATTTAGTTAGTGCCTCGGGAACTGATGCGGACAGCCGGTCTCACACCCTCCCCCGTACCTGGCAGGGGGCGGCGGAGGGGGGTGTGACAGGTTGGTATCAGAGCCAAAGGCTCCAGCAAATTAGGCGTTCTTAGAGCCCCTAAGCTTGAACCTAGTTGGACCTCTAAGTATTGCATGAACCAATTTGTGATCTAGGCTGAAAATTTGTATGTTAGATGTAATCGAGGTTTAGTGTAAGGTCGGTAGAAGTTACAGCCTTGCAAACTGCCATTCCTACCCACAGATGCACCAAGACTCGGTGAACCCTAACAGACACATTGATGCTAATGGTCTTTCTTGATAAGTGTTAACCTAAGTTAAAACTGGTATATTAGATTACTCATAGCATGATGTAAGGTCGGTAGCAATTGCAGAAAGTGCACGCTGTCATTGTTACCCACAGGTACCTCATGATATGACGAGTCTAATAGACACGTGGATACCGATTGTTATTTTATGTGTACACTAGTGAAAGCAATGGATGGAATTTAGCATGAAATAAGTTGAAGAAATTTTAGGAGTGCACGGAAATGTTTGTATAAATATATATATATATATATATATATATATATATATATATATATATATTCCATTGTATATTAAAATTACATTCACAGGTACCTCCGAGAAAGATGTGGAACTTGTTGATACCTGATATGTGCGTCGTGTGAAGTATCAAACAAAGTACAAGATCATGTCAAACTAGGTCTGGCCGAACTAGGTCCGAACCTGAAGTTCGGACTGGCCGAACCTGAGGTTCGGCCGAAGCTCGGACCAGCGGGTATATATAGGTGTTTGGTCTTTGTAATTATTACGTGGGAGTGTGTGTGATATCTTAAGTGTGTGTTTCTGAGTGTGTTTTCTCTGAGTTCATTTCTGAGTGTTTACTGGTTGTAATTGTTCTTCGTTGATCAATAAAACAATCGGTTAATTACGTTTCGATGTCCGATTAGCTAGATCGAGTAGACGATCCGATGTTCATGCATTTTCAAGTGGTATCAGAGCATTCTGGTTCACTCTACTGATCTGTGGTTGCTATTCTCGGATTTTTTTTGAGCGTTTTTGAAGATTTCTTGAGTTTCATTACGTATTTTTAATCATTTTTGACGTGCGTTTTGTGTCAAATTTGTTTCTAAATCATTTCCTACTGATTTTTCTGGTCCACAGTATTGAGTTTCATCAAAATCAGTCATTTTTCGCGTGTATTTGGAAAATGTGTTTGAAGTTCGGATGCATCTGGTCAGGTTCGGAGTAACTGCTCCGAATCTCGAGTTCGGTGGACAATCGGTCAGTGTTCGGAGGTGTCTCGGTTAGAGTTCGGAGTTCGTTGAAGTTCGGTCCTCGTTCGGTGAGTTTTCGGAGGGCGTTCGGACGTGTTCGGAGTTTCTCTAGGTTCAGAGACAGATCGGGGTTTATTTCGGAGATCGGACTTTGGTTTTAGGTTCGGACAGAGTTCGGAGGTCTGTGATAGGTTCGGAGCGGTTCGGTCATCAGATTTGAAATTTTCAACAATGTCGGAATTTCAAGCATTTGCTGCAATGCAAAGTGTGATGCAAACCATGATGAATTTTGATAATGAAATTGGAACAAGTCAGAAAGTTCCCAAATTGTTAAAGCTTGAAGATTATCAAAATTGGAAGAAACGATTTTCTGCTTACATAAGCACGAATGATATCGATTTGTGGATTCCGCTCAAGAAAGTTTATCAACACCCAACTGATGCGGGAGATTTTAAAGAAGTTCATACTTTTGATCTTGCTGAAAGAAAATCATATGAGCTTGAACAAAAAGCTTATGGTTATCTTACGATGGCATTACCTACTGAGTTACTTCATCAATTTAGCACTTGCAAGAAATCTAAGCAATTGTGGGATGCTTTATCAGCAAGGTGTGAAGGTAATGATGATTACAAGAAGAGTCGAAAGAAGGTTTTGAACAAAGAGTTTGATAACTTTCAGAATTATGATAATGAAAATATTACTGCTCTTGTTTCAAGGTTGTCACATTTAATTAGTGAGTTAAAGGTTGTTGGAATTGAGAAAACCGATGCTGATTTGAAAGAAAAGATTTTGGAGGCTTTGCCAGAGAAATGGGAAAACTATGTTTTGTTACTCACTCATGACAAGGATTATTCTACAATGACATTTCACGAGCTTACTGGGAAACTTCATGCTCGAGAAATGGAAATGTTAAATTCAAAGAAGTCAACTGCTACTTTGCAAAATCCTGAACTGTATCATGGTGAGAATAGTGCTAGTATGAGTTCAAAGTCTAAATCAAATCAGAATACAGCACCAAGTGTTGCTTTTATAGCTGGAGTTTCAGGAAATTCTGATAATAATTCTTCAAGGGGTTGCAATTTCACGATTCCAAATTTTTCAAATCAAAATGCTTTTTCAGTTGAATCAACAGATGATTGTGCCAAAATGATTTCTGCATTGATTTCATCATCTTTTGGTTTGATTCTCAAGGATGTTGCTGATGCAAAGTTAACCAGCGAGGATCTTGATGCTCTTGATGATGATCAACTAACTGAATTGGATATATCTTGGCAATATGCTATGTTATGTCAAAGATCTAAGAGATTCTTTAAGAAACATGGAAGGAATCTTTCTGGTGATAAACTGGGTTTTGACAAGTCAAAATTAAAGTGTTATAAGTGTTCACAGCTTGGACATTTTGCTAAAGATTGTCAACAAGCACATGCAAATAAGTCTGGTGTTCTTCAATCACCAAAGCCTGGTTTTACTCAACCATCTACTAGTAACACTAGCAAGTCTACAGCATTGACAACACAACATGATGGTGTTTATGATTGGGGTCAACAATTTGGTTATGATTCATCAGCTTTGATTGTCACTCATGTTCAGTCAGATGATTCATATTCAGATACTAGTTCCGATACTAGTTCAATTCCAAGTTCTTATGAATCTGCTGAGAACTTAGAGAGTCTGATGAAAGAAAATGCTTTGTTGATGAATAAAGTTCAACAACTGACTGAGGCATATGATGTGATTATTTCAGAGTTGAGGATTTCTAAAGATCATGAAAAGGAGTTGACATTGAAGAATGAGTGTTTGACTACTGAAATCAAAACATTACATGAAGTTTTAAAAGTTTTGAAACAAGACAAAAAAGAGTTTGAAAGTGCAAAAGCTATGTTTTGTGAAGAAAAGGATGAGTTGGTACAAGAAGTTACGAAATGGAAGGCTGAAGCAGAGGATACAGCTAATGATTTTCAGAATTTGTTTGACAAGTCCAAAATCAAACTTGATCTGCTAATAAGGAATGTGGAAGAATCAAATGCTAAAATTGAAGCATATCAAGTTGATATGGAAAAGTTGTTGGATGAGAAGCGTGAGTTGGTAAGTGTTAATAAAGTTCAAGCTGCAAATTTAGAGATTCAAAAGAGAAATGAGGATAAATTGAAGAAGGTACTACATGAAGGACTTAACAATCTTCGCATGCAAAAGTTTGAAACTCACAAAGTTGCGAAGCGGTTAATTGCTAAAGAAAAGGAATTTGCAGAAGCTCAACAGCAAATTTCTGATCTCAAAGTTCAAGTTCTTGCTGCTAATAGGTCGCTCAACAATGTTTCTAATTCTCAAGTTTTCACAAGCTTCTTAGCTAATGATGCGAATTTTGAGAAGATGTTTGATAAGACTGCTTCACCCCCTGCTCATATCAAAGAAGCTGTCAAAGAAGTGAAGGAACAAATTGAAGAATTTGATTATTCAAAGGTTTCATCATCTACTGCTGAGGATGAGAAAGTTGTGCCGAAGAAGAAGAACAGGAAGAATGAGAAAGTTGTGCCGAAGAAGAAGAACAGGTGTAATGTCTGTATATTGTCTTATGGGCAAACAGGGACAGGAAAGACTTTTACAATGGAGGGTACAGAGCAGAATCGTGGAGTCAACTATAGAAAATTGGAGGCATTATTTGATACAGTTGGGGAAAGAAATGATACTTTTACCTGTATTTTAATCACTGTGCTGGAAGTGTATAATGAGCAGATCAGGTAATATATTTTTGAGGCCTCCTTTGCTTTTGTTTGTATTTATGGCCATGAAGTATAGATGTAAGAACGATAAAATATTATTTTTTGAAGTGCATATTATACACACGCATTAGCTATAATGCTCATATTTGACTCAAAAAAGAAGTTCCATTACTCAAATAAGCTTACTACACCAATTTTATCAAGGGAACCATTTCTGTTTTTAGAACGAGAACCACAAAATTACTAACCTTATGATTAATAATTTTGTGGTTCTCATTTAACCCTCTTTTAAATGGAAAAAGCCACTCCATTTAACTAGATTCATTAGGAAAATTCACATACATGAAGGGGCCAGGCTTGAGCCTACTTTCTGTTGCAGTGGTCACACAGGCCTAAAAGCTTAGCATATTGATTTCTTTCTTGACCTTTCATTGTTTTAGTTGGGTTGCTCAATGCACATGTTTTGGTTGCATTAGCTTTATCGTTTCAGGCTATGCTTAATTTTAGCATATTTCGCCAAATAAACTATAATTATTTGATCCATGTTAGCGGTTCGTTTTTTTGCTTCGAATGATAAAAAATTCTGTATCTTTAATCATGCCTTAATGACTTGTTCTGTTTGTTGTAGAAGTTGTAATTTCTTCTAAACCTTTGCTTGATAAAAGCCTAGTTGCTCATCATTGAATAAAAGACTACAAAGAAAATCTAGTTCAATATGCTTGTTCTTCATCAGGTTCTGTTCTTTTTGTTATTGTCTACTACTAAAAATATATGTTTTTGTAGTAGTGTGTACACATTGGTCCAATATCTCACATGCCTTTAGAATAGGCTGAAGTAGTCAACTATATAGAGTTTGTAATGTTTGTTATAATATCAATAACAGTTAGTGAATTTTTATAGTTTGGACTGTTAAGACTGTAAAAATGGTTGCTTTGACAGTGAAAAGCTGTTGGAAGCAAGGAAGGAAACAGTAGATTTGCCACTTGTGAACAAAACCATGTTGCATATAGCCATCACTCAGGTCTGATTTGGTTTATGTTTATGTTAAGAACAACTGAACAACTGTAATGACTTGATTTTCATGTTTGTTTTCAGGGTAATGGTCACACCGGGCGGTTGGAGGAAGCTATTAAGTTGATGATCTAGAATAATAGCGATCCTAGGTTTAGTTTGAGGTTTGGATTGAATCCATTTAATATGTAAATTCATGTTAACTTTGTAATGTTTGTTATATATCTATTTTATTTTGTGTTTTTGAGGTTAATTGTCATTTAATGTGGAAACTAGTGATTTTTGGAATATTAGTGAATCTACAAATTTTTTTTTTTAATTTTGTTTTAATTCATGACGCGCATTTATGCGTGTCATAAACATATTTATGACGGGGGCTTCCTTGACACGCTTTTTATGACACGCTTTGCGCGTCATTGTTCGCGCGTCAAGAAGCAGATGACGCGCATTTTGCGCGTCAAGAGGATTCTTGACCCTACCTTCCTTGACGCTTTTTTGCGCGTCATCTAGGCCCTTTCTTGACGCGCAAAAAGCGTCAAGAAAGGCCATTTTTGTAGTAGTGACCGAAGCTTGTATATGGTTCATTTTCTGCTGATAATGAGAAGTCGACTACTTCTAGTGACAAGATTCTGTCTCAACCTAAGTTTGATGAAAAGATTTTTTATGATCAAAAGAATGTCACTGAAGTAAAAGCTGAATTTTCTCGATTGGCTAAGAATGGACATTCTTCACCTGAGGAGAAAATTTCTGGAAAGCATGAAGGATTGGGTTTTCACAGGATGAAAAACAGAGCTGAAAAGGTTCAAGCATCTTCATCTCCAGATTTGAAGAAATTAAAGATGAAACACGTGAAGAAAGAAGTTTTTCAAGCTGATAAAATTCAACCCGAGCGTTTTTACAAACTCAAGGGTTCGGATCAATTATTTTCTGACAAAGAATTTCCACTTCATTGTGTTGATGCTCGGAAGATTGTTGAGGTCTTTGTGAAAACACCCATTTCTTCTGAAAGTTCTCAATCTCTAAGCCCTACATCTAAATGGGTACATGATCACAGGCATCAGGTATATGATTCTCATTTTGATCATGTTAGAGATATTCATGTGTGTTCTTCGCAGGTACATCACCGATGGGATAAAACGACAAGAATTTGTTATATTTGTCGTCGTCCAGGGCATATGGCAAAAGATTGTCCATCACCTACTGATTCACCCCAAAGATTTCACCAGAAATCAGTTTTTGGTAAATCTGCCACACCAAAGTTCTTTGATGAACAAGGCAGAGTTTTTGATGAAATTAAACCTACATTCTTTCATAAACAAAAACGTTTTGTTCCAATGTTTTCAAAGGTTCAGAATGTAGGTTCTCCATCACAGTCATCTGTGATTGTTTCATCAAAAACTGAATTACCAAATCAACAGCAATGGAAACCTAAGGTGGTTTCTAAACAAAACAAGGACACTGGTCGACCAGAAGCGATTCGCTTCGGGTCATTTATGGACTAATTAGTTTGACCAGTGTGCAGGTGCTTCTAGAAGACCTATCGACGATTGCAAAGTTGTTGATGGAGGAGTACTCTGCTTAAGATTAAAGTTCATGATAAATCTTTTTAACCTGCAAATTTTCTGATTTCTAAAATTGCATCGTATCCGTGTTGATTGATCACTTTTCTTTGTTTACAAAGTTTTTTCTCAAAAACCCAAAAATAGAGTCTCGTTTTTGTGTAATATGAAAACCCAAAAATAGTGTTTTCATTTTAAGGGGGAGAATTGTCAGTAAGGGGGAGTAATTAAGAAAATGAAAATGCATGTTATGGGGAGAAAGTGAATACATGTCAAATATATAATGAAGGAAGGTGAATACATGCCAAATATATAAAATTGTGAGAAATTGATCATTGGGAAATGATGGTACATTGGCTTACGTATCTGATTCATGAATAGAGTAGATGAAAGAGCCATAAGATCATTGTTTGATATGCTTGGTAGGCTCGACAAATCAGAAAGTATTCAAATGTGATATACACTAAATACTAATGCTTGACCATGTGGATAATATCTTGATGCATATTTCATGACACAAAAAGAAAAATAAGTGTGAAATTCAAAATGAGAAGTCACTGTGTATACATGTGTTCATTTTGCAAAGATTTAAACTTGTTTGATTTTTTTTATTTTGTCAAACGGTCGGACTTTCTCTGCGTATCGAAAGATCGACCTGATCGTTGTTCGTTTGACGTTCTGCTTTATTTTCTTTGGTGTTTCGTATAACTCATCGGACTTTCTCTGCGTGTACGGGAGTACCGACCTGATTGTTGTTGGGTTATACAATTTCAACTTGTTTTTTTTTTGTTAAATCCGAGGCCTTATCTGCGTATCGAAAGATCGACCTTAAGGTAGACGATTTAACGTTCTTATTTCTTTTTGCATGGAACACAGTTGACGATATCATGAAAATATTATGCATTGTGAAAAATCACAAATGCTGTCACACAAAAGGAAAAAGAAAAGAAAAGCTGAAAATGTCTGATTATGTCTGATAGTGTGGGATACACTGGTCAATGCAAATCTAATCAATACCTTAACATATCCAGATGTTATGTGTATGATTCTGTCTGAGTTTAAGTTGGACAAATTATACCAGCAATCAGCATGACTTATGTGCTTCGATTAATTGAAATTGAAGTGCAGTTCAGTGCGTTATGTTCAATATGATCCCGTATAGTGATCTTTCTCATACCAAAAATAGTGTTTGTTTCTGTATTGCAATTTAATTTCATTTCAGAAAAGAACAAAAAGATTTTCGGTGTGTTTTAGCATAAAATTTGAAAAAAAAATCAAAAAGATTTTGTTTCTGCTTTATTTTCGATCTGATCAACACGTGATACAAATCATTTTAAAAAAAATCATATCTTGGAGTCTCGAAGAGACGTTTTGCGCCAAGATTATTTTAAATGTTTGAGCAGGTTGTTATGTACAAATTATCACAACTTCAAGTCTTCTGAAGATGTTGATGAAAGACCAGAGATACACTAAAACGTCATCAAGTATTCAAGATCAAGTTACGATCGAGTTGAAGAGGAGTTTGTTTGAAGATTCATTTCATTGAACGAACGGATTCTACACTTGAGGGGGAGCTTAATTGAAGATACAGATTTGATGATGTTGAAAAGATAGAAGAGATACTGCACACGACGAGGGGGAGTTTGTTGATACCTGATATGTGCGTCGTGTGAAGTATCAAACAAAGTACAAGATCATGTCAAACTAGGTCTGGCCGAACTAGGTCCGAACCTGAAGTTCGGACTGGCCGAACCTGAGGTTCGGCCGAAGCTCGGACCAGCGGGTATATATAGGTGTTTGGTCTTTGTAATTATTACGTGGGAGTGTGTGTGATATCTTAAGTGTGTGTTTCTGAGTGTGTTTTCTCTGAGTTCATTTCTGAGTGTTTACTGGTTGTAATTGTTCTTCGTTGATCAATAAAACAATCGGTTAATTACGTTTCGATGTCCGATTAGCTAGATCGAGTAGACGATCCGATGTTCATGCATTTTCAGAACTTTACAAAATCTTCAAAATCCGGCAGCAAGAACAGTGGAAGCAGCAAAAGTAGCAGGAACAAGAAAGATGAAGGTGGACCAAGTCAACCCGTACCACTGATGAGCCCTGACCTTTCAGGATACTTTACCGCGCCTACTCGAAAGAAGACTCCATCACCGGCGGCATCGACTACCGACGTACCAAAGCCTCCTAAGAAAAGAAGTACCAAACCAAGGATGTCGGTGCGTCCAAGCCACACTATTCACATTGCACCATCGGAATGGAATGCTCGCGATGTAGAGACGGACCAAGAAGACCCCGAGGAGGAACCCGAAGAAGATGCTGACGAGACCATTCCATAGGTAGTAATTGCAGTATCAGCAGGTCACATGGTAAGGTATCACTCAGAGCATCACTCCCAGCATGTGTATGCTTCCCCAGCTTATGCAGCAGATGTTGAAGAAGGACCCGAGGAATCGGTTCCTATGCAACACGATCCCATTGCAACTTTTCCTCAAATGGGGAACTTTGTGGATGTCCCAATACAGGATCCTATCACAGCTTTGGCAAACGACATTAGGGACCCATATGTAGCTGCAATGATGCAGGGCCAGAGCAGCCAACCCGTGTCTGAACGTTACAGTTTTCCCCAGTTACTAAGGTCTAACAGTCAACCACCATCTACATATCAGCAGCCACCTGCCTACCATCAGAGTTCTTCATTTCAGCAGCCACCTGGATTTCAGTAGCAATCCATTTATCAGCAGCCTAACATGTATCCAACTTCTGTTCAGGAACCTTATGCCACGGGTATGCCGTATTATCCACCACAGCCATCGTTTTATCCGCCACAACCATATCAGTACTCGACTTCTCCACCCATGCAGCAGTCCTACATGTCTTTTCCACCCTCTGTCTACCCATATGCTCCGTATGGATCATATCAGGATCTACCAAGATCATCTTTTTCAGGACCAGGCCCAGTTTTTGCCCCAACCCCATATGCGGATCATTCAGGACCTAACTCCCTGGTAATCAACGCTCTCAGAGAAGAAAATAAGGCTTTAGCCAAAAGACTGGAGAAACAGTTGAAGAAGGAAAAGAAAATGGCAGAAGAAGCTAAGAAGGTGTCATCCCACATCAAGCATCTGACGTCGTTTGGAAGACGCAAGGATTAGAAGCATGGAAACTAGTGTGAACCGTGATGATGGAAATCTCGTGTGTCGTGTCTAATAAATAAGCATGTTATGTATTGTATGTTCTGTTGTGAAACTTTGTTTGAGTATGGCTTGTGTGTGTGCCTTGCTTTGTAAAGCGGTTGAACCGCTAACACGTTTGTGTGATCATTGTGGAATAAATGTTTGTCTGATGTTATCTATAATATTTGGGTATTATAGTAATGTTAAGTCAAAATACACTGTGATTTTAGGAGGTTTGGTTCAATAGACCATCCCTAAGTATTTGTGTGTATGTGATTTCACTCTGATCATAGTCATAACATGGTAAAATATGTCGGTAACCACAAGATGGTGATCCGGAAAGCCCAAAGGAGTGTAACAACCCAATGTTTATAACGTTCCTTATGACACTAGATTGTGTAAAGGAATATAAACTCTGATTACAAATACCTGTCAACTAAGTCAAATGTATGTTAATCTGTCAATCTGGTATTGCTTTCAGCAAAATGTCGAAAGCAGGAACGAGCAAAACCCGTCAAGATGATTACGATGGGGAAGATGATCGTGATGATCATTCCGTTCACAGTAAAATGAGAGAACCTCTCACGTCTGAACAACTGAGACAAAGGGAGCAGGAAGAGAGACTCCAGGAGCTTATAGCTCAGGGAATTTCAAAGGCGCTGCCTTCGTTGGTTGCTAAGGAGAAAAGGCAAGGAAAGACGCACGTGGGTTCAGAAAGATCTAGCGAATCACCAAGAAGCAAAACTGCCATCCCCGGATCCAGAAAGGTCTGCAAGGTCTCGATCACAAACAACTGAGTCTAGAACTGACTCGTCAGCTCACAGTAGGAGCCGAAACCGTCAGAGTCGCAGTCCTGATCATGAAGATCGTCCGAAACGCTCCAGAAAAAGATCTAAGAGTAAAGAACGTAAGATAGAGAATGAGGAGAAAAGAGGATGTTCCTACAAGACCTATATGGCCTGTAAACCTAGTATATTCAGAGGAGATAAGGGAGCCACTGATGCCCTTAACTGGTTGGAGGAAACTGAAGCAGCTTTGGATATTAGTGATTGTGCCACCAAGGATATGGTGAAATTTGCATCCCAATCCTTCAAGGGAGCAGCATTGAATTGGTGGAAAGTGGAGTTAAGTCGACTTGGGAAGAAGAACGCTTATCGCATGAGTTGGAAAGCTTTTCGCGCGATGTTCATGGAAAAGTTCATTCTAGAAAATGAAGCAGAGAGACTAGAGAATGAATTTATTAATCTAAGAATGAACGGAACTGATTACATGACTTACATCAATAAATTTAGTGAGTTGTTGAATCTGGTACCCCACATGGCAGGATCAGAAACATCCAAGGTCAGGAGGTTTGTATGGGGATTAAGCGCTGAAACAAGGGCAGACGTGAGATCTGCACGTCCTAGTACCTTGGCATCTGCTATAAGCTTGACGGGTACTCTGGTCGATGAATGGATCAGAACAGTTGGAATTAAAGTGGATACTTCTGGAAACAAGAGAAAGTTCAGTGACAGAGGGCGGGATAATAGGAGAGGTAAATTTGGAAGAAATGACCAAGGAAGAAGAAATGGTGACAGGGATTTCAGGAGACCACCGGCAGATAATTGTAAAAATTGTGGAAAGGCGGGGCACACGCATCAGCAGTGCAGAGCACCAGTGGTCTGCTTCTACTGCAAGGAGAAAGGACATAGATGCCTGGAATGTCCGCAAAGGAAGAACGGAAAAGATGATAAGAATAAAGGCACTGGAACTTCGAAAGGTAAACCCCGACTCTATATCATGACAGCCGAAGATGCACGTGTGAATGACGACGTGATCTCCGGTATGTTTTCTGTTAATAACATGATTGTTAGCATTCTATTTGATTCTGGTGCCAATAGAAGTTTTATATCCTCTGCCTGTGTACCTAGACTTAAATGTACGACACATAAGTTAGATATACCCTACATTATAGAAACTGCTAATGGCCAAAAGATTAGTATCTCCAAAGTAATTAGGGATTGCCATTTAGAACATGAGAACACCTCTTTTGATCTAGAACTTCTTCCCATGGAATTAAGTGAATTCGACATCGTGCTCGGAATGGATTGGCTCACGCGACATCAGGCAAAGATTCGTTGTGCCGAAAAGGTATTGGAATTGAAGTCTGCAGACGACAAGATTCACACAATCATTGGAGATAGGAAGACAAAACCAATGAGGATAATCTCCAGATTGAAAGCGGGAAAGTGTATTCGCAAAGGTGATCAAGCATATCTAGCAAATCTGGTTGAGGCACCCCGAGAAAAGAAATTGGAAGAGGTACCCATAGTCTCGGAATATCCGGATGTGTTCCCTGATGAACTACCTGGATTGCCCCCAAAACAACAAGTGGAATTTCAAATCGAACTTGCACCTGGAACATCTCCGATAGCAAAAGCACCTTACCGACTTGCACCCTCAGAAATGCAAGAATTAAAGAATCAACTTCAGGAATTACTTGATAAAGGTTTCATTAGACCTAGCTCATCACCATGGGGAGCACCGGTACTCTTTGTGAAGAAGAAGGATGGCACAATGCGAATGTGCATCGATTACCGTGATCTCAATCGTGTAACCATTAAAAATAAATACCCTTTGCCTAGAATTGATGACTTGTTTGATCAATTGCAAGGGGCCAGTTACTTCTCCAAGATCGATTTGAGATCCGGATATCATCAAGTTAGAGTTCGCGAAGAAGACGTTCCGAGAACGGCATTCAGAACAAGATATGGCCATTATGAATTTACGGTTATGCCTTTTGGATTAACTAATGCGCCAGTAATATTCATGGATTTAATGAACCGGGTGTGCAAACCATACCTCGACAAGTTTGTGATTGTGTTTATCGATGACATTCTGATTTATTCTCGCACCCGAGAAGAACATGGTGAACATCTGAGAAAGATATTAGAGTTATTGCGATCCGAGAAACTTTATGCGAAATTTTCTAAGTGCGACTTTTGGCTGAGAGAAGTGCAATTTCTAGGTCACATCGTCAGCGAAGCCGGAATTCAAGTAGACCCAGCAAAAGTGGAAGCTATTGCTAAATGGGAGCAACCAAAGAGTCCTACCGAAATTCGACGTTTCTTAGGACTAGCTGGTTATTATCGAAGATTTATTCAAGATTTCTCAAAGATAGCCACACCATTGACTTCCCTTACTCAGAAGAATGTGAAGTTTGATTGGAAGCCTAAGCACACCAACGCTTTTGAGTTGCTTAAACAAAAATTAAGCTATGCTCCTATACTTTCATTACCAGAAGGTACCGAAGACTTTGTGGTATACTGTGATGCCTCTATCAATGGACTTGGATGTGTTATGATGCAGAAAGATAAAGTGATCGCATACGCATCTAGACAACTTAAAAAGCATGAGAAGAATTACACCACTCACGATTTGGAGTTAGGAGCAATAGTCTTCGCTCTTAAAATTTGGAGACACTACCTGTATGGAGCCAAATTTGTAGTATACTCCGATCATAAAAGTTTACAGCATCTGTTCAGTCAAAAAGAGTTAAATATGCGACAACGACGCTGGATGGAAGTGCTGAGTGACTATGATTGCGAGATCAAATACCATCCAGGCAAGGACAATGTAGTGGCAGATGCATTAAGCAGGAAGGAAATAGTTAAGCCACTGAGAGTTCGAGCCTTGAGATTAGACGTAAGCGTGGATTTAATTGGAGAAATCATTGAAGCACAAAAGAAACAGATGGCTGACTCCAATGTCGAGCGGGACGAGATGATGACTGTTGTAAGAAAATTGACAAAAGAAACGGAGGGCATCCTTAGACTAGGCAAACGCATATGGGTGCCTAAGGAAGGAGGTCTACGTGATGTAATCCTTCGAGAAGCTCACAAGTCTAAGTACATGCTTCATCCAGGAGGCGATAAAATGTACCAGAATTTGAGAGCTAATTATTGGTGGCCAGGAATGAAAAAGGCAATTGCCGCCTATGTAGAAAAATGTCCAACTTGCTTGCAAGTAAAAGCTGAACATCAGAAGCCTGCCGGGTGTCTTCAGCGAATAGAACTCCCTGAATGGAAATGGGAAGAAATTACCATGGATTTCGTGACAAAACTTCCAAAGACTAGAAGCGGAAACGATGCCATTTGGGTAGTCGTGGATCGTTTAACAAAATCAGCTCACTTCTTACCAATGGCAGAAACTTATAATGGGAAGCAACTTGCAAAGCTGTTTGTAAACGAAATCATATCAAAGCACGGAGTGCCGAAGTCTATAATCTCTGATAGAGATACTAGATTCACTTCTCATTTTTGGCAAAGCTTTCAAGAAGCAATGGGGACCAAACTAAAGTTTAGCACAACTTATCATCCCCAAACCGATGGACAGAGCGAGAGAACGATTCAAACATTAGAAGATATGCTGAGAGCTTGTGTTATAGAATTTGGTGGTAGCTGGGATGATCATCTGCCACTAGCTGAATTTTCATACAATAATAGTTACCACACCAGCATTCAAATGGCACCGTTTGAAGCATTATATGGCAGGAAATGTCGAACACCAGTGTGTTGGTCTGAAGTAGGAGAAGGTCAACTTACAGGACCGGAGTTAATTATGGAAACTACTGAGAAGATTAGAGAGATCTGTAAGAGGCTTAAAACTGCTCAGGACCGACAAAAGAGTTACGCAGATCGGCGTAGGAGACCGCTTGAATTTGCAGAAGGAGATATGGTGATGTTGAAAATATCACCTTGGAAGGGTATAATTCGTTTTGGCAAAAGAGGAAAACTGAGCCCACGGTATATTGGACCTTTCAAGATAATATCAAGAGTCGGAGAAGTGGCTTATCAGTTAGAATTACCTGAAGAGCTTAGCGGAGTCCACGACGTGTTTCACGTATCGAACCTACGGAAATGTATGGTAGATGCAGCTCTTGCGGTTCCGTTAAAAGAAATCAAAATTGATAAAAAGCTAAACTACACAGAACAGCCCATTGAAATAATGGAAAGGATCACAAAGAAGCTACGTAAGAAAAGGATTCCAATGGTGAAAGTCAAGTGGGATGCTAGACGCGGTCCCGAATATACGTGGGAATCTGAAGTAGACATGAGGAGAAAATACCCCCAACTATTCCATTAGTGCCTAACGAATTCCGGGACGGAATTCCTTTAAGGGGGAGAGAATGTAACCTTTGTACCTAAAACATGATCCGAGCTGGAATTTTCAAATAAGAAATATTCAAAAATCTCTGAATCAGATTTGAGGCGGTACGCCTAGGATTAGGAAATCCTAGGCGGTACGCGACCCGTATGGTAAACGGGTCGGGTTGCGGCACCCATCGGATCTTCGCAT
>JBCNJP010000013.1:19572343-19604405 GCA_039602395.1 Deinandra increscens subsp. villosa | reverse complement strand
CACTTATCTTTTTTTTTTCCCGAAAAACTACAACAGAATCATAATCAGAGATATAGCTTTAAAACACTTACATTTTTAATATCCTTTCATGTACTTACACGCTAACCACAATTGCCAGTATTTCTTTCTGACTAAACCCAACCATCGGTCATTCAGCCCCCAAGGTGTTCAGTATTTATTTTATTTCTGACATCAATCAACCTTTGGGTCCCATGCCTAGCACATAGAGTATTGGTTCTTTATTACAAATTATTAATAATATATTAAATAAAGCTCAAAGGTGGAAGAATGAAATGTGGAGCGTCATTATTTCTTGAATTTTCTCTCGCAAAAAGATTATAACATGCCAGGTTATTTCCAAGATATATGACTATTTAGCCTAAAGTGCTCATATCAACCTATCAACAGTTTCAATCTCCCCATTAACTCCTAAGATGGGAACCCACTAGTATCATGAATTGAATTAATTTATTTATTTATTTTTCAACAAATTGGAATAATTAAGCTTACTAACTGTCTAGGCCTACCAAAACATCACAATTAACGCGTTTTCTAATTTATTCATTTTTTTCAAAACAAAATCCCGATTGTACTATCATTTTCCATGTTTAATGCAATTCATTCAGAGGCTTTTTTTTCAAGTTTTTCAAAAATTTTCTTTTAGGCACACAAAACAACCACACGAAAATGTTTTATTTCCCTCCCCACACTTGAGTGACACATTGTCCTCAATGTGTAAAACAACAAAAATAAATAAGAAAAAAACAAAGAAATAAAAATAAAAAGAATAGGAAACGTACCAGGATCGAGCAATAAAAATAAACAAAACCGATGGTTACCAATAAAAGCCTTGTAATTAACTCGTCTCTTCAACTATTTCAGTCCATGCTTGCCCATTGCATTACCGCTGAATGCTCAGTAATTAGCTCGCCTCTTTATTTTTTTCTTTAGGCTCGGAAAGTGAAATATATCAAATTGAAAATTAAAAGAAAATTTAACGTCAATTGAACACTTACCTGTCGTGTTGCCCACGTGTGCTCGAGAATTGATATGTTGCACTAAAACTTGCAATTTCAAGACTGACACGTCTCAATCATTACTGTAGAGTCTTACCATCACCACTTACCCAATATCATTTGCCTTCGCCTTCCTCTCTTTAACAGGCTTCTCTTTAGACACTTGCATAACATTTAAGGAAGAAAAGGAATTAGGATCACCTGACGGGATCTCAGTCTCTTGCTCCCCAGCTACATCTTCAGTCATATTTTTACAGTCAGCTTGTTCTAGGGTACTCTCAACGTCCTCAATTAGCGATTGTTCCCATGCGTCACTTTCATGATTCGCCATCTCTGATCAATTTCGCAACCTGCTTTGACAATGACACGTGCCTTTCGTCTTGGATATCAAACTTTTTCTTCATTCTCTTTAGGGCCTCTAGAATTTCACTAAGTTGATCACTAACTTCTGCCCTTTTCTCCTATTGTGGATCCACATAATCATACAGAGCTTCTTGGTATTCTTCTTCTTCATAATACTAACCTTGACATATCTGCGATGTACCCACTAGCATAGTACTCTTGTTGCTCATGATATTGGGGATACTGGGGATACCCTTGGTTAAAATCATCAAAATCCTATTGGACCTCACATGCTGGTTGAGAGTAACTCTTATAATTAGTATGACTTGCCTCATATCTTGCAAAAGATGTGAAATTAGAATCGCAATCATTAGAATAAACATCATTGTTCAAATAATTAAATGTCATAGACGGAGAGTATCCCTGATTGTATGATGAAGAGGTCTCTGATATTGAGAATATACGCGTGGGTCTTCATACTCCTCCTCTTCTTTCGAATCCTCTACGACCCGGATCCCATAAGACAGTGTTGGGCAAAATTTGATCATGTGATACAAGCTCCCGCAGTTATAGCATTTACCTCGTCCAACCATCCTGTAAGTAAATTAACTTGAACATGCAAGCTAAAATACTCGAGGTAAGACGAACAAAAATAAAATAGATAAAAATAAATAATTGAATAAAAAGAAAAGCAATATATATTTGTGGTTTTTTTAAGTAAAGAAAATTAAAAAGAAATCAAATGTAGAAATACGAAAAATTATATTTTTTTCGTGAAAAGTTTTTAGAAAAACAAACAAAACAAGAAATTAACTAAAAAAATAAAATCACTAATAAGCGCACATATTCCCCGACAACAACGCCAATTTGATAACGGTTGTCGAGGCCGTTACAAATACCTAAACTTAAACCTGTAGTAAGGTAAGCTAAGGGTTATCGAACCAACGGAATATGTGGTTATTAACTAGCTGAATGCACTAAATCAACTAACTTTAAACTACCTGACCTAATGAATTATCTAATTGCCTCATAGCTGTAAATTGATTTGTGAATGGAATGGTTACTAAAGATAAAATTACTAATTAACTAGCGAGAAACTAACTACTGCTTTGAATTGAGAACGAAAACCTTAGGTAAACTAAGCGCAACCACTTAGGATCCCGGTTTCCTCTTTATAGCTGAATTCAATTACCTGTTGCTAATACTAGATAGACATAGTCCCCAATTGCACAGTCAACCTAATGACCTAACCCTTATGTAGGCTGCTTAAATCCTGGAGCAAGGAAATCCTGAAATATGACAGTTTACTACAACCAAGCTAGATAACTAGTTAATTAAATGAATTAGACATGCGGGTGCATGACATTTGCAAGGAAAACCGGAATAACTAACAATCAAATAAAGAAATCAGATAGTAATAGACAAACCATTCACCAAAAGCGGTTACAATAAAGTTAGCCTGACATGGGAAAATTCGAAAACATGAAAAGAACTGAAATCGCCATCAAAATTATAATCGAATGCTTGGAAAACACAAGTTGAATGCTTGGAAAGTCTTGGAATTCAGCCACAGAGCTCTCAGGTCGATAAAACTGGTAGAAGAGAATTAAAACTTAACCCGAAAGTATTTATAACGAAAACCTAATTTTTCTTCTATCGACCTAGTGGGGGCATATCGCCCTAATCCATTCACACTTCTGGGCGTACCGCCCTTGTCTCTTCAGTCGATTTGGTCCTTAGCTTCAGAGCGTACCACCATGATCTTCTCCTCATCCTGGGCGTACCGCAGCGGTCTTGGAACTAGGAACTTCACTCTTTCTTCTTTCTTAATTCTTTCGTTCAGCCCCCGTGTGTCATTCAACTTCATAAAACTTGCATGATTGATCAATTCAGCTCCAAATACCTCACAACACAAAACATAGGGAAATGTAATAAAATCCAGTCGTTACCATCAATAAAAATATACAATTATAAACAAATATGTATAACAAATTGGAATCTCAAAAGCAGCCCCTTTCTTTATCGTCTTTGGCTAGACGTTAACCTTGTTTCATTTAATCTGGTGCCTGTGGAATAAATGGAAGTAGGTGCATTGTACCTTGCTTTCTTTTACACATCCATGAATATTAACACGTCCATCGACTCCTCCCCAAGTTTGAAATTTTTAATAGGTTCTTTTGAGACACCTTCAACGTTTATATTTAACACCGCCTCTTTGCAACTTAAGGGTAATGTCTTCTCTACATTATGGAATGTCTCTGAACCTCTTCGTATTTTCTTTCTCTCTTTGCGCTTTGTAGTCTTGATAGTCTTCAGAGAAATGGAGGATAATGAGTGATTTTAACATCACTTTCAACCGCTTTTGGTACGTCTTTCACTTCAACAAAAAATTCTTCTTTGCCATCATCCTCTTGTATACTTGGGTCATCAAAACTCTTTAGACATTTTAAGGTAATGGCAAAAATATTTTTCTTCGGATTCATCTCTTTAGTCGTGTTGGTGAGTATTGTTCGTTTGTGTAACAACCGTCAAATATTCGTATGGTAACCCGACCCATTTTGATTAATTTGGGTAATTTTTTTTAGCAAAAAAATTTTAATCTAATAATTGAAATAAATTATTAATTTTTGTTACATTTAATAAGTGTGACTAAATTATTTTCAATTAATATTTTCGTTATATATTAAATACGTATGGTATATAAATAATATTCTAAAAGAAAACAAAAGTATTGTTTTATAATTTATGGGTGACCTTAACGGTATTTTATAAAACTAATATCTTATGAAAATGTGTTGTCATACGTTTTATGAGGTTAAGTGTGGACTAAATGATTTTGTAATAAGTTTGGTTACTAGATATTAGGTTGGGGTTTAGTATAAATCAAAACTTAAACTCAAGGGGGTAGTATGAAATTCCTTCAAACTTAAGGGTTTATGAAGGTCAATCAACCAAACTCAATTAATGGGGAAAAGGAAAAAAAATACATATATTGTTAGCCGCTGGGATTGAACCCGCGACCTGCAGGTTGACATGGGGTGAAAGAACCACTAGGACGAGGTGTCTTAGTGTTACCAATTCGACACGTATTATTAATATACACAATCTAGGCGAGCTTGATCTCCTTCTCCTTCCTCCACTCACGCGCTGTATCTTCTGTCCCTCTTCTTTTCTTTTTCTTTTCGACCGTAAACTCCACAAGTGTTATACCCCCCCTCTGTTTCACTTAACCAAATAAATGTTTGACCCCGAATTCATGTCTCAAATTTAATTCCGAGTCTAATGAGACATTAATCATTCAAAACCACGGCTAATTAATGATTATTCAACAAAACCCTCAATGCTCTTAAACCTCCATTAAAATCGAACCTTAAATCTGAAAATTGAAACACCTCCGATCACGTTTGGTATAAATTCAGGCTGGAATCCTTTCCTAAACATCCCCACGAATCAAACCCCTCTCACAATTTTAGAATTCGTCCACATAATCATAAAACACCAATTTCTAGGGTTCATATCTTGTTCATACAATTTTGGGTCCAATTCTCAACCGAATTCATCAAGTAAGTTATCTATTCCACTTGATTTTTCATTATCTACGAAACCCCTCTGTCAATTTTGGGTTTCATTGATTATTTCAATTAGGTGATTTTAGGGTTCTTCGTAATTTGGGAAAATTCTTCATAAAACTCCATGTTTAACCAATTAGTCTATTCCATTCAATCTACTACATTTATAATTTGATCAAAAGTCATAATTCATCGTTGATAATAAATTCTAAACATCTTTATGTGAGTAATCTATATTATTTCATAAATTTGAATATTTTAATTCGTTAATAATTTTTATATTAACAATTAGATTTATGATGGTACATTATTTTGATCAAATGACTCCATTACTAATAATATGTAAGCAATTTGTAACAACTTCACGAATGTAATCTTATACATTGTATATTATTTTTACAAATATATTTTATGCCATTATTTAGAAAATAAATTATATCTTACACAAAGCAAATAATTAATTTAGTGTTATGACCTATATGTATTCAAACCTATCATAATGCTTCAATATACTTAACCTATCATTTTTTATAGATTTAATTAATTGGTTTCACTAATAAAAATTATATTGATTACAAAATTTGTGTTAATGAAAACTTTAGCAACGTATAATTAAGTTGTGGCTTTATAAATATAATTTTACATTTTATATTATTATAAATACTCTTTACCTTCTACGTCGTAATACAACATTAATATTTGTTTTGCGTTATGACTATCATATATATACTATTTAAATCATGTTAAACTAAACTTCATGGTTTTAAACAATGTGATGTCAATATCTAATTTGATAAACTATATTTAATTTCAAAATTTCCCAAATTCATGTGAACCCTAAAAAACCAATCAAACTTGTCTTTCCTTGTATTCACACTCACTCAAATATTAGTATTTCATCTTGGGAACTCCTTGGCCATATTCGTAGTCTCGCGGAATCTACTTTGCCAATCTAAACATGTGAGTTCGAAGCCCATTTTCCTTTAAAGTTTTCAAACCATTTTGGGATGGAAAACATGCATAAACTTTATTCACCTTTATTACTTTATTTTCAAGCAAACTATATTCCTTATCATGGTTATCATCAAGAATCTTTGTGAAACTTTAATCATTCAAACAATCATACTTTTTATGCAAAGTCAAATACTGAATACATTTACTTGTATGTATCTATGTGATATCGCGAGAATATATACTTTGACATGCTTGTTATTGTATGCTATTTGGGAAACTTTATTCTTAAGGTTCCGGAGCATCAAACGTGAGGTTCCTTGCGAAGAACTGAACATGATAATGTTGAGGTTCTTGCGAGGGACTGAATGTCGTCCCAACGCTGAGATTCCTGAGAGGAACCGCTCAAGATATGTAGAGGTTCCTTGAGAAGGATTGAACACGTGGACAAACTTTGTTACCGATTGTTGGTTTACGAACCATCAATCAGGCATCCTGTTTATGTGACAAATATATGTTTATGTGTTGAATATCTGTTTATGTGATGAATATATGTTTATGGGATGAATATGTGTGCGTAAATGTCTATTCATGTATGACTTTGTGAAAATCTTTTTTCAATCATTATTTATCACTAAGTAAGTTATGTACTGTTAAATAAATTGCTTGTATTTATCTACATTATACCGTATTCTAGGGACCCGTATGGAAGTCTTATGAGCAATCGATGAGATTCCTTTGAGGGAATTGAACACTTGTAAGTCTCATGAGCATCATAATCATAGAGGTTTCTTAAACTGAACATCATAATCGTAGAGATTCCTTTGAGGGAATTGAACATCATTTTGTATTGGGTGACGAATACGTGTGTAATTAGAGTAATACTTGCACATTTAGTTTAATAGTATGACTTTGCAAAACCTTGTCAAATGTTTTTCTTAAACTGTTTTCTATTAAACCTATGACTCACCAACTATGTAGATAGTTGACCTTTTTGCGTGTTTTTTAGGTTGTTGAGAATCAAGCTTTCATAACTGATGTCACACATAGGATGCTATTGGACATAGTTAACTCAATCAAGAATTGTTTTGGTTGCTTATGTTTATTTGTGTTTATTGTATGAATTTGAAATTTGGTTAGGTGAATTATGAAACTTTAATTAGTGTCATGTGCTTATGGACAATCATCATGCCCCGACGTATTCCGCCATCGGTTTGGGTGTGACAGATTGGTATCAGAGCCATGGCCATGGGGAATTAGGTTATTAGACGTGATGACCTAGACTATAGCTTAGGTGTCCAAACATGAGTATATCATGGCTTACATTTTATGTCCATAAGTATATCAACCTTATGCTATTTGTTCCCCTAATCTCATTCACAATCACACACATACACAATCACTTTATGAGAAAAATCTTTGTACTTTTGAATCTTCTTTATCCGATTTGTCTTTCTACTTTTCAATCCCGTTAAAACTTAGTTTCTAGTGACTGACATGTAAAACCTGGAAGGGTAGTATCGATAGGTGACTAGTACACCTCTAAAATACCAAAGGTGTGGTGGGTTAGCTGCGGTACACCCTATATATAAGCACTAATGGTCTTTTGGAAAGTGGGACTAGGAGTCGGACCGAGGATTTATCCTAATCACCCATTACCCACCTGAACGTTGAGTTTGTTTTGTTAAAATCAAAATTTTCCATAAAACAAGACAATTCAAATATTGGATTTTCTATAAATTCGATACTCATTTACACGCTTGATTATTCTATGATATCACGTCTGATTATCTTATGATCATGATTCCAATATTCATTAACATACTTGCTTATTTTATGATTCTATTATCATGATTCGATATTTGGTTACAAACAAGCTTGATTATTCCCTAATTTCACATGAAATCGATATTTCGTTATATACAAACTTGGTTATTTAGTGAGCATGATTACCTGGAACATGATTACATATCCATTGCTTGGAAATTTTGATGTTCTACTAATTGAGAACTTGATATTCACTTATTTGTGAATTTAAATATTTTGCTGCATGTGAAATTTACATCTCACCACGTGTGAACTTGATTGCATGAAATCTTATCTTTCCTTGAGCATGTTTATACGAGACTTACTATTTGTGAGTATTGGATATTTGATTATTAATGTCTTATAGACATTGTTTGTACATGGAACAACGACTATGTTTGGGTGTTTTTGAGTTTTATTTTGTCCCACACACAACAAGGCAAGCTATGCGGACTATGCAACGAATTATGTGATTACGGGTGCACACGTAATTATAAGATTCGGTGCATGAGAATCATAGTAAGTCCTACTATGTGTTATAGCATAGAACCTAGAGCGATTTTGAATAACGAGACGAATGTGATATGATACGGGCATGGTGGATACGCCGCTAGTGCTTCCTATATATAAGTGTTCCTGTCATGTTGTCAAGAGTAGCGTTATTCAGGTCACTTGAAGTTCTGTGTTAGACCTGGACTAATATTAGAGGAACAAAATGTTTAGTGAAATACTTTGTGCATGCTTGACACAATTTCAAGTTTACGTAACACATCCCATCTCTGGAATCCCAAACTTAACATCAGTAGATTCTAATAATCTCCTCATCAAGTCAATTCTTTGTCTCGGTTACCCTCAACTTTAGATACTCACATCAACTTCACATGCGTGTGGTCATCCCTTGAGAAATCAACGTTCATTATTCACACCTCTCGAACTCTTTTTGACCCACTATATTGAACCCTTGCACTCGTGTTCCAACAATCCTAAGCAATCACGGTTATATCCCCACCTTCCCCTGAAGACGTTTTGTAATCAATTTTGGGGACAAAATTCTCTAAAGTAGGGGATACTGTAACAACCGTCAAATATTCATATGGTAACCCGACCCATTTTGAATATGTTGGTAATTTTGTTTTTTAGCAAAAACATTTTAATCTAATAATTGAAATAAATTATTATTTTTTTTTACATTTAATAAGTTTGACTAAATGATTTTCAATTATTATTTTCATTATATATTAAATACGTATGGTATATAAATAATATTCTAAAAGAAAACAAAAGTATTGTTTTATAATTTATGGGTGACCTTAACGGTATTTTATAAAACTAATATCTTATAAAAAAATGTGTTGTCATACGTTTTATGAGGTTAAGTGTGGACTAAATGATTTTGTAATAAGTTTGGTTACTAGATATTAGGTTGGGGTTTAGTATAAATCAAAATTTAAACTCAACGGGGTAGTATGAAATTCCTTCAAACTTAAGGGTTTATGAAGATCAATCAACCAAACTCAATTAATAGGGAAAAGGAAAAAAATACATATACTGCAGGCCGCCGGGATTGAACCCACAACCTACAGGTTGACATGGGGTGAAAGAACCACTGGGACGAGGTGTCTTAATGTTACCAATTCGCCACGTATTATTAATATACAGAATCTAGACGAGCTTGATTTCCTTCTCCTTCCTCCACTCACGCGCTGTTTCTTCTGTCCCTCTTCTTTTCTTTGTCATTTCGACCGTAAACTCCATAAGTGTTATATGCCCCTCTGTTTCACTCAACTAAATAAATGTTTGACCACGAATTCATGTCTCAAATTTAATTCCGAGTCTAATGAGACATTAATCATTCAAAACCGTGGCTAATTAATGATTATTCAACAAAACCCCAATGCTCTTAAACCTCCATTAAAACTAAATCTTAAATCCGAAAATTGAAACACCTCCGATCACGTTTGCTATAAATTCAGGCTGGAATCCTGTCCTAAACATCCCCACGAATCAAACCCCTCTCACAATTTCAGAATTCGTCCACATAATCATAAAGCCCCAATTTCTAGGGTTCATATCTTGTTCATACAATTTTGGGTCCAATTCTCAACCGAATTCATCAAGTAAGTTATCTATTCCACTTGATTTTTCATTATCTACGAAACCCCTCTGTCAATTTTGGGTTTCATTGATTATTTCAATTAGGTGATTTTAGGGTTCTTCGTAATTTGGGGAAATTCTTCATAAAACTCCATGTTTAGTCTATTCCATTCAATCTACTACATTTATAATTTGATCAAAAGTCATAATTCATCGTTGATAATAAATTCTAAACATCTTTACGTGAGTAATCTATATTATTTCCTAAATTTGATTATTTTACTTCGTTAATAATTTTTATATTAACAATTAGATCTATGATGGTACATTATTTTGATCAAATGACTCCATTATTAATAATATGTAAGCAAGTTGTAACAACTTCACGAATGTAATCTTATACATTGTATATTATTTTCACAAATGTATTTTATGCCGTTATTTAGAAAATAAATTATATCTTACACAAAGCAAATAATTAATTTAGCATTATGACCTATATGTATTCAAACCTATCATAATGCTTTAATGTACTTAACCTATCATTTTTTATAGATTCAATTAATTGGTTTCACTAATAAAACTTATAATGATTACAAAATTTGTGTTAATGAAAACTTTAGCAACGTATAATTAAGTTGTGGCTTTATAAATATAATTTTTCATTTTATATTATTATAAATACTCATTACCTTCTACGTCGTAAAAATTATAATGATTGCAAAATTTGCGTTATGACTATCATATAGATACTATTTAAATCATGTTTAACTAAACTTTATGGTTTTAAACAATGTGATGTTAATATCTAATTTTATAAACTATATTTAATTTCAAAATTCCCCAAATTCATGTGAACCCTAAAAATCTATCAAACTTGTCTTTCCTTGTATTCACACTCACTCAAATATTAGGATTTCATCTTGGGAACTCCTTGGCCATATTCACCTTTATTACTTTATTTTTAAGCAAACTATATTCTTTATCATGGTTATCATCACGAATCTTTGTGAAGTTTAATCATTCAAACAATCATACTTTTTATGCAAAGTCAAATACTGAATACATTTACTTGTATGTATCTATGTGATATCGTGTGAATATATACTTTGACATGGTTGTTATTCTATGCTATTTGGGAAACTTTATTCTTAAGGTTCCGGAGCATCAAACGTGAGGTTCCTTGCAAAGAACTGAACATGATAACGTTGAGGTTCTTGCGAGGGACTGAACGTCGTCCCAACGCTGAGATTCCTGAGAGGAACCGTTCAAGATATGTAGAAGTTCCTTGAGAGGGATTGAACACGTGGACAAACTTTGTTACCGATTGTTGGTTTGCGAACCATCAATCAGGCGTCCTGTTTATGTGACAAATATATGTTTATGTTTTGAATAGCTGTTTATGTGATGAATATATGTTTATGGGATGAATATGTGTGGGTAAATGTCTATTCATGTATGACTTTGTGAAAACCTTTTTCAATCATTTATTATCACTAAGTAAGTCATGTACTGTTAAATAAATTGCTTGTATTTATCTACATTATACCGTATTCTAGGGACCTGTACGGAAGACTTATGAGCAATCGATGAGATTCCTTTGAGGGAATTGAACACTTGTAACTCTCATGAGCATCATAATTGTAGAGGTTTCTTTGAGGAAACTGAACATCATAATCGTAGAGATTTATTTGAGGGAATTGAACATCATTTTGTATTGGGTGACGAATACGTGTGTAAATAGAGTAATACTTGCACATTTAGTTTAATAGTATGACTTTACAAAACCTTATCAAATGTTTTTCTTAAACTGTTTTCTATTAAACCTATGACACCAACTATTTAGATAGTTGACCTTTTTGCGTGTTTTTCAGGTTGTTGAGAATCAAGCTTTCATGACTGATGTCACACATAGGATGGTATTGGACCTAGTTAACTCAATCCAGAATTGTTCTGGCTGCTTATGTTTATTTGTGTTTATTATATGAATTTGAAATTTGGTTAAGTGAATTATGAAACTTTAATTAGTATCATGTGCTTATGGATAATCATCATGCCCCGACGTACTCCACCCTCGGTTGGGGTGTGACAGTTTGTCATTTGGAATGAAGGTCTTGAAGCTTGAATCGGCGGCACAATGTCTATTGTCTTGGTAAGTTGCATCAAAAAAAATTTTAATTCAACAAATAGAGTCTCTATGTGGGGAGTGATCACTCCCTTAACTTTCAATGATTTTTCATCATACCACTCTTCTTGTGCCCAATGTTTTGTGTCTTCAGCAATAGATGTGATCAATGTTCTGATTTGAGTTGGCGCTTTGTCAAGTAAAACTCCTCCACTAGAGGCATTGATCACTTTACTTTCCAATGGTGATAGGCCTTCAAAAGATAATTGAAGAATAAATTGATGCTCAGATATGCCATGTTGTGGGCATCGAGCACACAACTTGTTAAACCATTCCCAATAAGCATGTAAATCTTCACTTTTTGCTTGCTTAATCCTGATGATTTCTTTTCGTATGCTTGAGACTTTCACTTGTCGGAAGTACTTCCCCAAGAATAACTTTGCAAGATCATTCCAAGTGCTTACCAACCTCGGTGGAAGGTAATAGAGCCATTCTTTTGCTGATTCTTGGAGAGCAAAGGGAAAAGCCCTTAGCTTGATTTGATCTACGGTTGCATTGTGTGGCTTCATTCCGGAGCACACAACATGAAATTATTTGAGTAACTTGTAAGGTTCTTCATTTTCTAAACCTAGGAAATGAGGCAATAGATGAATGAAACCTGATTTGAGCTCATAGTTCTCGATGGCAGGATAGTTGATGCAAAATGTTTGTTGGATAACATCGTGAGACGTCCATTGTCTGAGAATTTGTTCAGCTGCCATGGTGAGTGGTGTACCTGTAGTAAAAAGATCTTGGCATAAAACTGTTACAATTGCCGTATCCCCGGAAACGGCGCCAATTTGTTGGGTATCGAATCTAACAAATAAAATAGTAATAAAGTGAACCTACTAAGACACACTATTAATAGTATGAGTGAAAGTAAGGTTTGTGTCCTTATGCAAATACGATATAGTGAAAATTAACAAAATGGGTTTTGTGAACTTTTTGTGAAATTATTGAAAAATCTAACAGAATGTCGAAACGACCGAGGATCCTTCGCTGGGCTTTTGGACTGCTGCAAAAAATGTATTTTTTGCGGATTTTCTTTTTAACTAATAATGAAAACTAATAATTAAAGGGAACGTAAACTAAATATTGAGAGAGAATTCAAATACTAGATAAAATAATTCCAACACAAGGGTAATTTCTTGTTTTCGACTCGACTTACGATCATTAACGGTTATGGTGCAATGATCCTTTTTATAAAGCGGTTTGTACCTGTTCTAGACTTTGAGCCGTTCTGACATCCAATCCATCTAATGTCTAACCAAACGCCGTTCATTGATTAGAGCCAACCCGTTACTCTAAGCTTGAGCCGTTCTGATTTTAGCGTGCAAGTTGCAATGATAGAAGAACCGATTATAATTAAACATAAACGTCGTTCGGTGTATTCAACTAGATTATTTGATTCTATAATGAATTTAAATTCATAGACAAACTTAAACCGTTATTTGTTCACAAAAGTCAATAACTTTATTAGATTAATTAACAAAGTAGTTAGTTTCATTAATAAAACTAATATATACCGAAAAAAAATATGGGTTTAAGATCAAGATGCACATAAATAAACCATTCATAAATTGGATCTCATACATGTTTCACATAAGAGTATAGTCAAAAGTCAAGAAACCAAACCTTAATGTTGAAATGAGGAGTTAATTATCCGGACATAATGGCTAATTAATTAAAGTAAAAAAACAAAACATAAATATTGGTAACTAATGTTACGAACTAAAAAATTGATTCATTCTTCAAAAAAAAAAAGAAATTCTCCTCATAATATGATCTCTTGCTTTGCACTTTAATGTCATCGAAGTCCTTCCCAGCGAATTAAAAAAGTCAAAGTTGATCCCTAATTGTAATTCAACTTCCTCCTTTTATTTCTTGCTGTGATCTTTTGGTGGGCCTCATCAACCCAAGGCCCAAACGTTGGTTTTAATTTTATGAAATAATTTACCACTTAAAGTTTAAAAGAAAACATAAACTTTGTGTCATTACAACTTTCATTCAAGTCTAGTGACCATCCCAATTTATTTATTTCTTTAGATAATCCAAAACTTAGGAATTATCTTGTTTTTTCTCAATCTTAATATAATTAAGATTTCATCTTTCATGATCCTTCTCCATCAACGTCTTTACGATTTTCAACAACCTCTTCACACCTACAAATCAATAAAAACGTCCCAAAGTAGATTCTATTCCGCATAAACTAATATTTTACAAAGTACCATGCTATGAACAAGAAAAATGCATAAAATATAATTAAAACGAGTGTTAAACACATGATAAACTATGCCTAAAAATACAACAAACAGAGGACAACTGTAAAATTCATGCCCTTCTCGTGTAGTGTCATAGGCAGCAACTCTTATAACTCCAACCATGTCATGATAGCAACATACATGTCACACCCTGAAATCAGAGATACGTAGGAGTGTTACTGATGTGGCATCATTGTCATGATTATGAATAAACGACCACTAAATGAACATTTAAAAAAAAGGGTCTCTTCCTTTTGAAACACAATTAATAATATTTATTTGAAACATTTTAAGTGACAACGGAAGATAGTAGTGGTATAACTTGTTTAGTGATTCAACAGACAATTGTTTAAGATTTAAAAAAATAACATCCTAATGGCATAATGCATATAAATCTTCAAAAGGTGGCATGAACATGCAAGCAGACAAGACCATGAAAACAAAGCAGGATCCGAATGATAGACTTCATGACAGTGCATTAACTAGTCACCTGAGAATTCAAGAAATTTGAAAAGTCAACGTAATGTTTGATGAGTTCACAGATTTACGACACATGAAAATGTTTGAATCGTTAGAATGTTTGGCTGTCATGACATAATGTAAACGATACTAAGGTTGTAAAGACTTAACATAAACTTTGAATTCAAACACTAACTGATTACTCACTCATGGTTTCTTCCCCAAGAATACCGATGACCAGAATAACTGATATGTTCCCCTTGACTATATCTGAACGGAGTCAGGTTTGGAGTGACCAATCAAGATAGGGTCGTCAACCCAAATAGATCTATTCACCAGCTATTGTTCATACTAAACTAATCGAATACAATTAACAGTGAGATTGTCATATTAATATGAAACAACATGAAATATATAAGAATGGCGAAATGTGTTAGAACTAGTTAATTTTAATTGTCCATTATTGTAATTTGCTTATTCTTTTGTACCTTGATGTATATGTTTGCATTATTTATAGATATGATCTTCCCTAATTGGGGTATCACTTCAATTACCTAATTACTTCATGATATCATGCCTATAGAAGTTCTTGGCGTCTCCCCCTTCCTCTTCTCCCCTTTGACCTTCTCCTGTCTGATCATATATTCATCCACCTCTTCCGATGGTCCCCTGACCATGAATTCGGTCCTCAATCTTCTTACCGTGAAGCTTTCCTCTACCAATTACCTGGTTTGGAAGATCATATGACTCCCCTCCTGGCTAATCAGCAACTTTTTTCCCCATGTTGATGGCTTTCTTGTAGCTCCTACCCGTCAACTATGGTTGACAACAAACCTGTATCAATCCGCATTTTCAGGTCCTTTCCCGGCATTAACTGAACGTAAACTGTATTAAGTATTGTGTAAACATTTATGTGTTGACTATGTTGACTTTAGCAAATTAGGGTTTTGTATAACCATCACTATACGAGCATGCACTCAAGTCTAGACATTTTATATTCTATGATTATGTAAATCATATGTTGTGATTTCAAGCGAAAGTTCTGTCATTTCATGTGATGAGGTAAGTTATGGTTTTATGAGATATGTGTACATATATTCACACGATTTATTCAATGATGTTATGTGACAACGTGTCACGAAATTGTACGTATCATTTTATGATTTTATGTGGATTTAAAATAAATAATTATGGATTACTATTTATGATTTTATGTGGTTACCTAAAGGTTGTATCCTGATAGAATGTCAAGCGTTAGAGATGTATTGATATATACTTGTTCGATCATTGTTTACATTCTTTCCATTAACTCCGTTAGAGCTGTTAACTTTTTATAAAACTTTGAGGGGTTACTTTGTCATTTTTGAAAGTTAACCTAAAACCACAAACCTGGAAGGACTGAAGTTGTTAATACCCAAAATATGTTTTCCTATTTTGAAAGTTAAGGAGGGGCTGATCTTGCAATTAACTGAAAGTCGATTTGAAGCAGTAGTACGTATTGAATGCGATCGACGGTTTTAAATTGATCGATTCCATCGGAATAAAATTAGATAATCCTACCTCCATGAACTGATCGTCATTGCTCACCATCACAATCAACGCACTCATTCTCTTCCTCTCGTATCCTCTCATCTCTCCCTCTCTTTTCGTTTTTCCGACGACCAGAACACCACCGATCCACCTGCTGTTCCGCCACTATAACACCACCATTCAAGCAATTCTGTGATCGTAGAGCAACGAGAAGCATCCAGGATCGGATTGAGTTTGGAATTCGAAGGCGACGGGTACAAGTTCGAGTTTACTTTGGTTCGATTTCTACGTCAAAACGCATCAATATCACATCTCCGACTCAAGGTAACAATTAAACTATGTTCTCGCTTTATTCCCTGGTCTCACATTTTCATGAAATTCCGGCGACCGGATTAGGGTTCTGGCGAGTTGGATGGGTATGGCGTGAAGATGATCCGACGGAGTCGTGCCATAACCGATGATTCCGGATTATAACACAAAAGGGCCATGTAGCCGGGTGGTTAGGTTACTCGTATTTGTCCCAGAGGTCGTGAGTTTGGAACTCATCCTCCGCATTTTTCTGTTTATTTTTCCTTCCCTGTGACCCGATCATGCTTACTGCTGCTAAATATAACCATTTCAGTTGAGTTGTTAACACAACAGAAGCCGTAGCCAAGCAGTTAGAGCGTTCGATTTTGTGTGAGAGGTCGTGGGTTCGAACCTGAGCGACCTCAGTTCCCTCTGATTCTTTATTTTTTTTATTTTTAATTTTGATGCATTTAAGAAGTTCATCACAAAGGAAAAAAATTTCTCAATCGTCACATCATCCCCTTGTTGAAAGAATTTTGTCCCGAAATTTAAGTCGGTAATAATTGATTTAAGAATCGAAATGACGGCAAGGTATCGAAAGAATCTAAGTTTCCTACTCCAAAAGGAGTCAAGAATGTTATGATCACGAATGTGTACCCGATGTTGAGAAAATGTTTAAAGGATCTCAAAAAGAATTCGAACCGGAAATATAGAAAACGATTTTTCTTATCAAGCATTCTCCTAGGGGAAGAGTTGAACAAACGTAATACAGGAATCGTGTGGTGTGACTATGTCGAACAGAGTGACATGATAGCATAAGTATCTGAAATCAAAATTTCAATACGTAGAAGAATCATAATAATCTGAATAGTCTCTAGCTATTGGGAGTGAGATTCTCATTTCGTGTCTCATTTTTTGTCAAGGCGTTCACATTCATCAATAACCCAGGTGAATTGAAGAGAAGGGAATTTGAGTACGAGAAAATTTGTGTGTCAAGTCAATCGGTGTTTGTCTAATAGACTCATTGCCTAATTCAATTTTCGGAACGAAAATTCTTCAACAAAGGGATAGTGTGACAATCCACATTTTCAGATCCTTTCCTGGCGTTAACTGAACGTAAACTGTATTAAAAATTGTGTAAACATTTATGTGTTGACTATGTTGACTTTAGCAAATTAGGGTTTTGTATAACCATCACTCTACGAGCATGCACTTAAGTCTAGACGTTTGATATTCTATGATATTATGTAAATCATATGTTGTGATTTCAAGCGAACGTTCTGTCATTTCATGTGACGAGTTAAGTTATGATTTTATGATATATGTGTATATATATTCACACGATTTATCTATGATGTTATGTGACAACGTGTCACGAAATTGTACGTATCATTTTATAATTTTATGTGGATTTATAATAAATAATTATGGATTACAATTTATGATTTTATGTGGTTACCTAAGGGTTGTATCCTGATAGAATGTCAAGCGTTAGAGATGTATTGATATATACTCGTTCGATCAATGTTTACATTCTTTCCATTAACTCCGTTAGAGCCATTAACTTTTTATAAAACTTCGAGGGGTTACTTTGTCATTTTTGAAAGTTAACCTAGAACCACAAACCTGGAAGCACTTAAGTTGTTAATACCCAAAACATGTTTTCCTATTTCAAAAGTTAAGGAGTGGATGATCTTGCAATAACTGAAAGTCGATTTGAAGCAGTAGTACGTATTGAATGCGATCGATGGTTTAAACCGATCGATTCCATCGGAATTAAATTGGATAATCATACCTCCATGAGCTGATCGTCATTGCTCACCATCACTATCAACGCACTCATTCTCTTCCTCTCGTATCGTCTCATCTCTCCCTCTCTTTTCGTTTTTCCGACGACCAAAACACCACCGAACCACCTGCTGTTCCGCCACTATAACACCACCATTCAAGAAATTTTACGATTGTAGAGCAACCAGAAGCATCCAGGATCGGATTAAGTTTGGAATTCAAGGGCGGTGGGTACGAGTTCGAGTTCACTTCGGTTCGATTTTACGTCAAAACGCATCAACATCACATCTCCGACTCGAGGTAACACTTAAAGTATGTTCTCGCTTCATTCCCTGGTCTCACGTTTTCACGAAATTTCGACGACCGGATTAGCGTTCCGGCGAGTTGGATGGGTATGGGGGAAGATGACCCGACGAAGTCGGGTGATAACCGATGATTCCAGATTATAACCGAAAAGGGCCAGGTAGCCGGGTTGTTAGGTTACTCGTATTTGTCCCAGAGGTCGCGAGTTCGAAACTCGTCTTCCGCATTATTTTGTTTATTTTTCCTTCCCTGTGACCTGATCCTGCCTACTGCTGCTAAATATAACCATTTCAGTTGAGTTGTTAACACAACAGAAGCCATAGCCCAACGGTTAGAGCGTTCGATTTTGTGTGAGAGGTCGCGGGTTCGAACCCGAGCGACCCCAGTTCCCTCTGATTCTTTATTTTTTATTTTTAATTTTGATGCATTGGGTCAACTAAAACTTGTTTAAAATGATTTCTTGAGAAGGTTTAAGCCCGTAGAAATATAACTTAGGCTATTAAATCTCATAAACTATATTTTGAATATTAAGACGTTTAACTTGTCATTTTAAATTGAAATATAGTTCTAGTATGTATGTATATATAAATAAATATATAAATATATATATATATATATTGGTTTAAAATTTCGGGCATTTACATAAAAGGTCAAATATATATATTCTACGTAGATTAATATATATCTATAATCTATACTACTATATAATACATATTGGTATAAGGGGTAGTTTGGTCATTAAATTCCTTAATTTTAAGACGCGCACAAGAGTTTATGCAATGTGTACAAGTGTTTCAAGCCTCATATTTAAACCCTCCTTCACCATTTACAAACACAAAGCATAAGGGTATTTCTGTCTCACAGCCATTCAGCCCCCTTTTACTCTCGAATACCGTATCTCCAGCACTCTCTCTCCTCTCAGTTGGGCAATCTCCTGCCTATCCCTTCGATTATCACATTTGAGCATCTCGAGCATCCATCTAATAATAATGCCTCCTGCATTTCAATTCAATTGGACCGCCATCTCCTAATCAATTCAAACTGGAGATTCAAAATCGCTTAAAAAACGCTATAAAATTGCAGCTCCCTCTCCGTTTTCATTTTACCATCTTCATCGCAGCAGCTCACGACAGCCGATTCATCCCTCTCCGTCTTCAGTCGCAGGTTTTTTTTGTGGTAATATAAATGTCAAATTCATTTGTGTTGTGATTATTCTAGGTTTTTTTGTTTTTTTTTCTAACGCAGATTTGTGTTGGATTTCGAAAGTTCTTTCTATCTTGTCCAGTGTTCTTCGAATTCATTAACTTTTCTTTCCGTGAAAATGTTCTTGGTCGCTATTTAATTGTAGTTAAGAACAATTGAGGTGTGTGTGGCTTTTTTCCTTTGTGTTTATCTTAAATTTGAAATCCGTATTTAGACATCCATATTTAGTCATTTGTCGACAGATCCATGGTTCTACCTTCCTGATTTTCTTGTGTAATAGACCAAAAGATAAAGCGATTTGGAAGGCTTCAACAGTTAGGGCTTCGATTTTGATTCCGTGCGATTAACTATTTCACGTATTTGGACTCTGATTTTGGTTGAATTTAAATTACCGTAATCAACAGGTTTTCATCTTCCTATAGAAGGTTCGTTTTCTGCTGTTAAAGTTTCATTTTTTGTTCTTGGATTTGTTGTCATATTCGTATATATATATATATATATATATTTATATATATATATATATATATTTATATATATATATATATATATATTTTTTGAGATTTCAGGTCTTGATTGTAATAATTGTTCATAGATCTGCAGATTTTGGATTGTAATAGTTGGGTTTGTTGTAGGTAGCAGAGGAGTATCATAACTTTTAGTATAAATTCTTAAGTAAAAACTTCAATTTTAACAAGTATCCGACTATCATGTGGGAGTTTGGTGACTACTCGAAGTATGTGATTTAATAATTTTAAATACATCCAATTTGATTCACGTATTCGGTATTTCAGTTTTCGTTTATTTTCTCTGTGTGAAATGATATATTACATATGTTACTTTGGTGTTGATCTTTTGGTATTTGCCCTTGGGTTAGCAGCATCCTAAAACAGACTGCCAGTGATACAAGTATTTATGGATATAGTTCATGGAATCATCTACTAATCTGCTACAGTTTGGAAGCCTGGGGCCTGAAACTACTACTGAGTTAGATCCTCGGAAGGATACTTTTGTTCTGGTACAACAATCTTTTGTCATATAATTTTATTATTATTCAGTATACAGAGACATAGACATATGCCTTATATGCTGTCAGGTAAACATACAACACATGTCACTATGGTGGTTTGGTATAGAGGTGAAAACTCTATTTTCTTTTCTACCTCTCTTTGTATATGGTTACATAAACTATACTAAAAGAATCTTTTTTTTTTCACATCAATGAAAGATTGCAAATCTTGCAGGTTTTAGTACAGAAGAGTTGATGAGTTGGAGCAAGAGGAATTACTAATCATCTTGTTTTAGAAACACTCCACCGCATGCGTTTGAAGCTATTAATTACCCTTCCTTAACAGAGTGCTTATTTCTTTTGATTTTTCAGATTGCAATTTTCACTTCTAGAGGTCACATACAAATTCCAAAAAAAAAAGCAGGGGCAGGATGTTCTTCGTGTGCTGGAAACAACCTGTGTTTGCTACGGTTTGATAAACGACTGGAATGTTCAAACATAGGCATCATTAAGGTTCTAAGAACATTAAAAATCAAGAGTTTCTTAGAATCAAGTTTCATTCAACAAGTAACCGAAGGGTTGATGTTTATGTTGAAGATGAAACCGCTAAATATCTTACCGACACGATGTCCTTGATTACGAACTACTCAGGCCCTGCCCCTGAATGTTTCTCACTTTCTCGAAATAAAACCCAAACCATGGCTGATTGTTTTTTGTAATCTTGGAGAAGATTATTTACAGCTGCAAGCACCATAAAACCCATCTCGCTCTTTGCGTTAGCACTGTTTCAGAGGTCAGTTTGTTCTTCCAATCTAAATATCCTATATGTGATTTATTATGCTGATTGACTATCTATATTTGATAATCTAATTACTGAATCACCTATTTTAGATTTAAAATTTTCTATGCAAAGTCTCTGTTGGTGTTCTTAAATTTCCTATTAATTGAAGTTGAGAATATATAGTTGGTGTTCCTCCAATTCACATGGGATATAGTAATGCAACAATTAAGATAAGTGATGCACACATTATTCTTAGAACTACAATGCAGGTGCGTCTATTTTTTAAGTTCCCTGTTATTTAAGAGATTATATTCTAAATTTGATGAACTTGTATGTTTATAGGGATACTCATGAAGGTTCATTGGAGGTTTATAGTGATTTACACAAGTTCCAAGGTATTTTAAGGCATCTAAACATGGAGTGTCATATGTGTTATTAGATTTTTTGTTTTTTTTTGAACAGCATATATGTTATTAGATGATGTTTAAGCTATATTTAATTCTCACTTATACAAATTTTGTTTCCAGTTGTGTATCTCACATAGTTAAAAGAAAGCTACGGGTAAGTTAAGGGTTCTTTACATGTGTATTTACTCTTGAAATCCACATTAATATTATTTTCTTTCAGTTTAGACTAGGTGAGTTAAGGTTTTCTTTACATCACGAGACTGGATCATGATCCTAACATATCTAATCACCTTTTTTTTACAGTGGCATCAAGGTGTTTAAGTTTGTTTATCATCTCAGCTCCATGTGATTGAAGGTAAATTTTGGGTTGGTTATGATAGATTGTTTCCCTCTGTTGTGTAATTTGTTGTTTTCTAATGTTTTTGCACTTTTTCCGTGGAAATTGTAGGACGACTTGGAATTCGATTATCACCTCAACTGCACGTGGTTTAAGTTGATATTTGGTTAGTTATCATCTGATATTTTGTATCTATTAGTGTTTTTTTTTGGTTTGGGTTATTGGGTTGGGTTTTGTTTGTGAATTTAGTGGTTTTTAGAAGTTGAATTGTATAATAAAGAAGTATGTTTTTACTTTGCACATTGCTAAATGTCTAATGGTTTTATATTCCTAATGTTGCATTGCAGGAAATATGAGAGGTTGCATTGCAGATCAACCAAAATGTTAGATAACGGTTACGCGGTAATGTCTGTTATTTAAGCACAATAGCTACTTTAAAGTTTAAACACATTTAGGATTTAAAACAAGTAATCATACAACATCCGTCGCAACATGCAGATCACAACATCTTGTTGATTACACATTTTCTTCACTTTTTCAGAAGCAAACCATGTCCAAAGTTAGGAAGGTAGGCAAGACTTTTGAGATCTACAAAGGAAACTTTCTTCGATTTACAAAGACAACCGTCAGCAGCCTTCAATTAGAGAAAATGCCTTTGATCTGAGCTAACAGACAAGACACTGGAAGCCATCGAGTAAATAGGCTATCAAGTTCTATTTACACTAACTGATTATGACCATCTGACTTATGTCTCTTCAGTTATAGTAATATATGTAAACCATTTGTACTAAAATGCATGTTTTCATAGGAGTGTAACTTCTAATACCACACAAAAATAATAACGTTTTTGGTTTTTGGTTGTCATATCTAGCATGTCATGTTTGGGTTGACCCGTTTCATTAAAGAGGTTATATTTGGGTTTGTATTTAATAAAATCGGTTAACATTTGTCACATGGGTCGATTGAAAAATGTCTATTTTAAATGCCTGTAGCCTCGAAAGTTCTTTTATTTAAAGGTCCACATTCTCAATCACATATATTAATTCCAAACTTACAAGTAAAAGAAGATATGAACTTATTTACGTCTCTTTTTAATCTAATTGGGGAGATGTCTACGTAGATCTTTTCGGTGTTTCTTTTTTTTTCAAATTTATTATTGTTTTGGTCATTTTATGTATCGTTTCACCTGATAATTACAATTCATTAAGCACTTGATTATTTGGTATCCTATTATAACAACTTCAACAATTGAGACAATCCTCAGACTGTCTTCCATATCCGGTTTTGTAGAATCAAATAAGCACATGTTAAACCATGAACCATGATCAGTTCTTTTTAACTGAACCGAACCAGGCTGGTTTGCAGGTCATGTATTTGTTCTTTCAATTCGGGTGTTTGTTGTTATTTGTTTGAGTTCTAAATAACGAATACCTCAATGTAAATTGTTGTGCCGCCATAATAAGCGAACAAATAAACAAATACCGCGTTGTAGTTTGTTATGCCGCTGCAACGCGCGAACAAAAGACGAATAACACGCTATACACTGTCGCCGCCGCAACGCGCGGGCACACGGCTAGTATCTTAATATACATATTGGAGAGAGAAATTCTACTTGTTGAATTTTTAAGATTTGTACAAGGAACATTGCATAGTGTACAAGTGCTTTAAGCACAATATCTTAAAATTGATGTTGAAAACGGGTTTGAGATCGAACCTCTTACAAGGCATACATCAGAGCTTGAAATCAGTCCGCAGGGGGTACCCGCCCAATACCGCCCAAATCAAAAAAAACTTTCGGTTCCCGCTCCTGCAAATGCACATATCAGAATGATTTTCAGAAGGGGCCGACCATGATTCACAGTTGCTTTTCAAAACCATGGTCTTCTCACACAGACGCGTTATCCTATTTCTGGTAATGGTTTCAGAGATCTTTTGTCGCTAAGCTTTTACTCAGGACCCTAATCCGACCAAGATGGTGAAGAAAACACAAATCGGACGGCTCCTTTGATTGGGAAACCTAATCCGACGATGCAGAATCCGTTCTCTGGTTTGGTTCACATGGATTCATCTCATTCTGACGAGGATGGAGCTTTGGTTGAAGTGTATAAAGTCATACCATATTCGACTAATTTGCCATATCCACCTGCTTTCAAATTTCAATATTTTCTGGTAATTTGATTTCAATTTATATTGTTTCTTATTTTGGGGTTAAATTGAACGAGTTCTTGTTGTCACACCCTCAAATTTCCACGTGCGGGGTTTATACCGCGAGGCGTGTGACAAACCAGGATCTGAGTCATTAGTCATACCAAACCATGCAAACACACTAAAATAGTTTAAGAAATGCGGAAGCGTAAAAATGTAAGTAAAAGTGTTGTGCATAACACGCGCCCTCAAACCAACCACAAAAATAAACTCAAACGTAAAAGTGGAAATGCAAATCAAAATGTTCAACTTTCATGCAATATGCGTCCTAGCGTGCTCGTACCTCAAAGAACTGCGAAAGACATGCTACGTGGGTCAGCGCAGGGCTGGTGAGTTCATAAATGTCAATGCAAGAAAATAAATGTTTGTCAAGATGTTTGTAAAAATGTTCGTGACATGGTAATCATAATAGTAATCATAGCTAGCAAGGCCGATAATGCTATCACTATGTGGTTCGCAACCGAAGCGTAACTGTTTGTGTTTGTAATGCCTTCCACCATCGCCTAACACAGACGATGATGATACTGTCTAGGCTAATTTTACACCCGTTCGACATCCAGTCGAGTTAGAGCTACTAACGCGGGCGGGGTTTGTCAAACCCAGTAGTACTACCAAAGATTACCTCGCTTTCTCATAAACTAACGGTTCGAAATGTAAGGACTTGTAATTCGTGTTATGTGTGCACATACATGATCAGCCAATACAATTATATTACCAGAATGTTTGTAGCATGCTCCTTTCTCTAACTGAAATACTTAGAGAAAATGTTCGAGAACTCACCTTTGGGAGCTCGGAAAGAAAGTTTGAATAAAACTGTTGATGAATTCCTACGAATCACCTATATGTTTGTGAACGTGTAAGACTACAGTGAATGAACAACCAGACTGACTCAATTGACCCTGACGACCCGTTAGTGACTTAAAAACATTTGTGTTCGATTGTTTAGTTAGACTATCCAATTGTAGCAGGTAAGCACTTACACATATCAAAAGTCTCTAGCATGCATCCTATTCCTCACAAAGCAGAAACAAGAAGCACATAAATCCTGGTGTTATCTCCTTGCTAATGAAACAGAACTAAAAAAAATTAAGTTGTAGTATGCAGGCTTCGAACCTGGGTCAACCTAGTCGCAACACAAGGCATCTACCACTAGGCAAGTTTCTAGTTTGCTGTTTGTATTCAGATTGCATAATATTTAACCAGTAGTGTTCAGTACTATTTTCATGGTAACAAAATAAGTTAAAAAAAAACGGAGGACACCAGGGGTTGAACCCGGGACCTTAAGGCTGCTAACAAAGTTACCCAACCACTAGAGTAGCTTCTGATTTGGTGTTTGTAACTAGTTCGCAACTTATTAATACATTCTGGTCCGGTAATTATTTAACAATAACTCATCATCAACTTCAATCATCACAGTACACACAAATCTCATATATCGTACACCCCCAAAGCAACTATGGAAAATATAAATAGGATCCCACACTCCAAAATAAATCAACATACGTGATCTTCTAGATTAAATCATAAACCATAATTGTAGATTTGTATATTACAGTGAGGGTATTCGAGTTCACATGCTAACACGGTTTATAAACTCAGTTTGTACTTCAACACTTAATCATCATAACACTTTTAAGAGAATCAATAATACGCCCAAACACATCGAGAAAGAAATCAGAGTTACAAATCGGTGGGTTTCAAAGGAAATTTCGGGAACCGCAAGTACCTCGTGATCGGAAGTAGACGGTGTTTGGTTGGGTGTTCGGTTCCGACTAGACCTTCACTGTTGTTCCTCGGGGCTTGCTGCAACTTGGTGAGGCTGAATAGCAACCCTTAGAGACCTTCACGATCGTGTAGAAGAGTAGGGGACAGGGGAAAGAATTGTCGTCCAAGACGTGATGGAGAGGGAGGGGTCTTCGGTTTTATTTGAAGGAAATAAGGAGGGTTTGTAGGGAAAGAGTTGGAGGACTTGAGTTGATAAGGATAATCCTTCCAATTCAAATTTAATCCATTGGTTAAAAACTTGAAAGTCTAATTCACACAGGGGCCAAAATTTCGTAATTAGCTAGAGATACTAATTTTTTTTATTTTTATTTTATAATAATAATAATAATAATAATTCATGAATGGAGACATATTCACCTAACACAATTTTGCATACAAGGTCACATAGAATACTAAACTATAAGTTGCGCAAATTATATATATTCGATTAGCATTTTATTAAGTTAGTCACCAACGTTTAGGACCGACTCAACTCGTGTGTGATGATTGTCTGGGGACTCGATGACCCATCTAAAATTCCTATTAGATATATGAATGTATGTAAATTCGAATAAATAATTGTTCGTGTTCGTCCAGAAAATCACCTGAATTTGTCGGGTGTCACATCATCCCCTTGTTGAAGAAATTTTCGTCCCGAAAATTAAGATCGTTTCTCGTTCGCTAGACACAAAGAAAATAAAATTTTCAGTTGTCACATCATCCCCTTGTTGAAGAAAATTTCGACCCAAAATTTAGTTCGTACCTCTGCTCGTCGTTGCTTGTTTGTCGAAGAGTTGTGGGTATTTCTTTCGCATTTGATCTTCGCGCTCCCATGTGAATTCTGGTCCGCGTTTCGAGTTCCAACGAACTCGAACTACCGGGATCTTACTGCGTTTGAGCGTCTTGACCTCACGATCCATGATTTCAACCGGTTCCTCGATAAAGCGTAATTGTTCATCGACTTGGATCTCGTCTAGTGGTACTACTAGACTTTCATCTGATAAACACTTCTTCAAATTTGACACATGGAATACGTTGTGTACCCCACGCAATTTCTCTGGTCAGTTTAGCTCATACGCTACCGGGCCAACTTCGCTGACAATTTCAAATGGTCCAATGTAGCGTGGATTCAGTTTGCCATGCTTGCCAAAGCGTATGACACCTTTCCAAGGTGACACTTTTAAAAGAACTCTGTCACCAACTTCAAACTTAAGTGGTTTTCGCCTTTGGTCTGCATAACTCTTTTGACGGTCCCTAGCCGCCTTCATTCGGTTTCTAATCTGAACAATCCTTTCTGACGTCTCGAGTACCAGTTCTGGACCGGTGAGTTGGCTATCCCCAACTTCCGTCCAGCAGATAGGGGATCGACACTTCCTCCCATACAGTGCCTCAAATGGTGCTGCTTGAATGCTCGTGTGGTAGCTGTTGTTGTAAGAGAACTCCACTAGGGGTAAGTGAGTCTCCCAACTGTTCCCGAAATCTATAACACATGCTCTCAGCATGTCCTCAAGTGTTTGAATAGTTCGCTCGCTTTGGCCATCTGTTTGAGGGTGGTATGCCGAGCTCATATCAAGTCGTGTACCCAACCTTTTATGCAGTGATCTCCGTAAGTGTGAGGTCAATCGGGCATCCCGATCCGAGATAATGGAGATTGGCACCCCGTGCCTGGAAACGATTTCTTTTACATAAATCTTAGCGAGCTTATCCGTCTTGTATTCTTCTTTAATGGCCAGGAAATGTGCGGACTTTGTTAGTCGATCAACGATCACCCAGATAGTGTCACAACCACTAGAGGTCTTTGGTAACTTTGTAATAAGGTCCATTGATATGTGTTCCCACTTCCACTCGGGAATTATTGGTTGTTGAAGTAACCCCGATGGTTTCTGATATTCTGCCTTAACCTTGGAACACGTCAAGCACTTGTTCACATATGTAGCAATGTCTGCTTTCATGTTTGGCCACCAGTAAGCTACCTTCAGATCATGATACATCTTATCTGCACCAGGATGGATTGAGTATAGGGATTTATGAGATTCCTCCATCACGAGCTCACGTAAATTCCCAAAGGAAGTAACCCATAGCCGATTTTGGAAATATCTTGTACCGTAAGCCTTTGTTTCTAACTGTTTGTCCATCCCACGAAGCGATTCAGCTGCTCGGTTTTCATCCTTTAATGCTTCGATCTGAGCGTTGCGGACTTGGTCAGGTAGCCCTGCGTGTATTGTGAATTGCAAAGCACGAACCCGTTTCGGTTTGGCATTTTCTTTTCTGCTAAGGGCATTGGCTACCACGTTAGCCTTCCCCGGATGGTACTTTATCGCACATTCATAATCATTTAACAGCTCGACACACCGACGCTGCCTCATGTTAAGTTCTTTCTGGTCAAAGATGTGCTGCAAGCTCTTGTGATCCGTATAAATTGTGCACTTTGTACCATATAAATAGTGTCTCCAAATCTTTAGTGCGAAGACCACAGCTCCCAACTCTAGATCGTGAGTGGTGTAATTTTTCTCGTGTACCTTCAACTGCCGAGAAGCGTAAGCAATAACTTTCTCGCGTTGCATCAATACGCAACCGAGACCCTGGTTGGACTCTGTTCCCTCTGGAAGGGATAGGATGGGTGCACTGCTTAGCTTTTGCTTAAGCAATTGAAATGCCTGCTGATGTTTGTCACTCCACTTAAAAACGACGCCTTTCTGTGTTAACGCTGTAAGGGGCTGAGCAATCTTCGAAAAGCCCTCTATGAAGCGCCGGTAATAACCAGCTAAACCCAAGAATTGTTGAATCTTAGTAGGAGTCCTGGGTGCTTCCCAGTTTTTGATCGCCTCGATTTTTTCCGGATCCACATGGATTCCACTTTCATTAACCACGTGGCCAAGGAATTGCACCTCTCGAATCCAAAAATCACATTTGGAGAACTTTGCGTATAATTCCTCCTTCCGCAGCAATTGCAAAACCAATCGTAAGTGTTCCTCGTGTTCTTCCTTGCTCTTCGAGTAAATGAGAATGTCATCAATAAAAACGATGACAAACTTGTCCAGGTACGGCTTACACACCCGATTCATGAGATCCATAAATACGGCGGGTGCGTTAGTTAGCCCAAATGGCATGATTAGAAATTCAAAGTGGCCGAATCTTGTGCGAAATGCCGTCTTGGAAATGTCTTCCTCCTTTACAAGTAGTTGATGGTAGCCGGACCGTAAGTCGATCTTTGAGTAATAGCTCGATCCTTGGAGTTGGTCGAACAGGTCATCTATGCGAGGAAAAGGGTAGCGGTTTTTGATAGTGACCTTGTTTAGTTCTCGGTAATCTATGCACATGCAGAACGTCCCGTCTTTCTTCTTCACAAAAAGCACAGGGGCTCCCCATGGCGATGTGCTAGGTCGAATGAAGCCTTTATCTAAAAGCTCTTGCAATTGTGTAGATAATTCTTTCAGCTCAGATGGGGCTAATCTGTAGGGAGCACGAGCAATTCGCGCTGCACCGGTGGCGAGTGAGATTTCAAACTCGACTTGACGATGAGGCGGAAGACCAGGCAAGTCCTCCGGAAAAACATCAGGGAAATCGCGTACTACAGGAATGTCTTCTATCTTCCTCTCTTCCCGAGCATTGTCAGTTACTAGAGCCAAGAATGTCGTGCAGTTTTTCTTTCTCAGACATTTATGCGCCTTCATGAAGGAAATAATTCCTTTGACAGTACCGCTTCTTTCGCCTTGAACAGAAATGGCTTCCGCGTTAGGAAGTGGAATACGGACGACTTTGTTGTTACATACGATCTCAACGTTGTGGTCAGACAACCAATCCATGCCAATGATGACATCAAAACTTCCGAGAGGTGTGAGCATAAGGTCGATATGAAAACTATGGCCAGATAGTTCTATCCTACATTGCTTGTAAATGTGTGTTACCCTCACTATTTTTCCATCCGCCAATTCTATGGAAAAAGCAGTTTCTAATTCTACTGGTTCGATCCCTAACAGTTTACTAAAGTCTTTTGATATGAAACTTTTATCGGCACCCGAGTCAAAAAGAACATTAGCAAAGCGGTTATTTAGAGGGAACTTACCAGTCACCACATTGTTGTCGTTCTTAGCATCTTCCTTGCCAATAGTGAATGCTCTGCCCCTAGCACCACCACCACTACCATTGTTGTTGTTCTGCTTCAATTGTGGGCAGTCTCGTTTGATGTGGCCTTCTTTTCCACAGTGATAGCACCCCTTTTGCTGATGGTTTGTCTGAATTTCTCCGCGACAATCTTTGGCGGCATGGCCAATTTTCCCGCACCATCGGCATTGAAACTTCTCGCACTGACCATAGTGATGGTACCCACACTTGTTACATTTGGGGTACTTCCCATTGTACTTGCCTTGATTGCTTGAACCACTTTGATTGTTACCCCGATTGTTGTGATCATGTCTTCCCTGCTTGTGCGGTTGTTGCTGAGACGATGAAGACTTCAAGTCAGTGTTTTCCCATTTCCTTTTGTTTTCTGATGCATTAGTAGAGGCACCTCTTTTTGGCAGAATTCCCTGGTTCACGGCTGTTTCAGTCAGCTTATGGGCCATACGGATGGCTTGTTGTATAGTAGTAGAGTTACTTGAGACGGCCATTCCCTGGATTTGTGGGGCTAACCCACCAAGATAAATCTCGATCCGCTTGTTTGCTAGTTGTACCAAGTTCGGGCACAAGTTTGCTAGTTCATTATGGCGCCGAGTGTAGGCTTCAATTTCTGACCCGTGCATCTTCAAATCCTGGAGTTCTCGTTCAAGCTTCTGAAGTTCATCTCTTGGGCAGTATTCCTCAGTTAATGCTGCCTTGAAATCGTCCCAAGTCATGGCGTTTGCTTCAGCCATTCCTAACATCTGTACCTGTAGGTTCCACCATGTGAGATCCGGGCCCTCCAATGTACTAGCAGCGAACTTTACCTTGTTTGCTTGGAGGCAGTTGCATACAGCAAACACAGACTCGGTCTTTTCAACCCAACGCAGCATCCCCACTGCGCCAGTCTCTCCGGTACATGTGGGTGGCTTCCCATCCATAAATTGCTTATGCGCGCTGGTGCCTGCACCTGCAATTCATGGAGATAGACGTACCTGTTACATCATATCCTCGATGAGTTGGCATGTTAATAGAAGGGTAAAATCTTACCTTGGTTTTGTGCCGGGTGCTGTTGTTGGTAGGCTGCCAGCGCAGCATTCACCCTGTTGTTCACAAATGTATTGATTTGAGCCGCAGTTAAGTTAGCAGGGTTTCCACTCCTACGTCCCGACATTATCCTTTCAATCAAAAATATCCAAAATGAGACAAAGAATCTAATGCAATATATCACCCAGATACATACACACAACACAACGAATTTAACAGCGTCTGAACACAACATAATAAATTAAATGGTAATTTCAATTCAAATAAATTTGTAACTGGTTCACAAAAATATCCAAAAATTCAGAAATTAATATTCAAAATACTAGTTGATGGGGACAACCCGCCCCATCTAGGTTTATGATTAAACGTCAGTATCAACAGAGGAGATATCTGAATGGTCGTCGTCTGCAGGTTCGTCTTCCTCCTGAGGTTCCATCTCCTCTTCGGGCTCAACTTCTTCTTCGGGTTCAAGTTCTTCTTCTGGCTCGAGTTCTTCTGCAGGCTCTGCTTGTGCAGGTTCTATATCACCCTGTTGGGCCAACAACATTAATTCCAAATTTTCCATTCTGTCCCTGGGTTGTTCTAAATCTTCCTCTCTGAACTTGGATTCGTCTCTTTCAGTATGAAACTCGTGTCTAAGGTC
>JBCNJP010000013.1:19517256-19571843 GCA_039602395.1 Deinandra increscens subsp. villosa | reverse complement strand
TTTTTCATTCATTTTGTTCATTCTCCTTATTCCACAAAATAGACATGTCCAATCTCCTTATGCCACATAGCCATCTGACGTGTGTAAGTTTCATTTCCGGTTTACATATTTCTTTTACTTCTTTATAACTTTCTACTCTCCACTCATTTTGTCCAATATCCTTATGTATCTGGTCTAGATGGGAAGTTTTCTTCCAAAAAATTTGGGAAACTCAAAGAACAAATAAATTGCAGCTTGATGTGTTTTTAGAGTTTGTAAAAGCAAGCCTGTATATTCACAACGCATCCTCCAAAATCAAACATATCATCGACATTTTGGTTTGAAGAATTAGAAGTACTGGAAATGAGGGCTCCATATGATAAAATTTTGATATACATAAACTCTAATGTAATATTTCACAAATTTGCTTAAATCATCTTTAACTTGGAGATTACATGAATGCACTTAAGTCCCCAATTTTAGTTTCAAAAGAGCAAAAGAACATAAAAATTAATCTACACGTACAGATGCAAAAGAGCAAGTATTTGCATCAACTTATTTGGGTTTTCATTAAAAACAACAAATTATAATGAAGTGGCGGGTAAACAGGCAACGAGCTACGCCGCAAGCCCTTTGTGGATTACAAACCCAATTCTACTAAATACAAAGTATGCGCCTTAGGAGATGTCGAATTACTGTGCATGACCCGTTGAACCCGTCGTAGAAAATCGACCGCCTCCGGCGCAAGTATTTAAGTTTTGATCTACCTACTAAAGCTCCACTCACGTTTCAGAGATGGTCCAAAGTCCAAAGAATTGAAGAAAACTTTAGAATAGAAAGTGTCTATGCTCAGATTTCAAAGAACCTCACCAATCGAACCCTAATCGCATATCTGTGGTGATTCATATGTAAGAACACAAAAATGAAAAAACAAAATACACAGCTAAAATCGGTAGAGATCTATGAAAAACACCCTATCTTCACATTAAAACACCTGAATCGTCAAAGATTAGGGGTTACGAACCCTAAATCCTCACGGTGAGCCTGGAAACATATCTGAGCCCTACAGTTCTTGACAGAGCGAAAGCGAAATCAATGAATCCAAGAAAGCCTAAATAGATCATGAATCATAGAATTCTAGAAAGCCTTGTATTCATCGAAGATTATGAATACGTAGAAAGCCTGAGAATGTTTTATGTTGTTAATATATACAAGTTGAGCATATCAACTAACCATATATGCGATTCCGATTTAGGAACCGAAGAATATATTTTCAGCAAGGATCGAACTTCCGATCTAGATTTTCGATACCGATTGAACTTCCGATCTAGAGCTGAATGAAGCGATTTGAATTCTGATCATTAACTTGTGATTGATTGAAGAGGCAAAATGAGGTGGGAGATCAGAAATTCCATGGCGCCAATTTGAGAATTAGGAGGGCTTTAGACAATGACACGTGGTAAGTAAGATACTTATTTACTAAAGTAGTAGATAACCAATTAGCATCCATCTCAATTGCTTACATGTACTCCTTATAACATCCCTACTTCTTCCGTTTTGTTTTTTTTTTTATAATTTGTTCCATAAAATAAATAATTTGGCACTAAATTTAACTTTTAGGAAATAGATCTAGTGACATATAGTAAAAGCCACAAAACAATATGTTAGGTAGTGTGGCACACTTAAAGTGCCACTAAAGACCTTATATTAGTGGCATAAACCTAAATGCCACTAAAACTATGATTCAAACAATAATGTGTCACTAAAACCCCTTATTAGTGGAACAAAAACTATATGCCACTAAATGGTATTTTTTTATAGTGTTGATTTTTTTAACAAAGTTATTTTTAAATTAAGGGAAAAAGACGAATTTGATTGTTTGACCGATCACGGTTTCGTTATGAACGTTTGAAATTTTGTGACCTCAAAATAGCCGTCCAAGGACGGTCACCGACGACCACCGTCGACGGTCGGATGACCATCTTCTAGGCTAATAAAAGCGTGCCACGTATCCCTACAAGGTCGCCGCCGACCATCCTCCGACGACCACGACCGTCCAATCACTACCGCTATGACGGTCGCTGACGACCGTAAGATAACGTTGATGGAGTCGTCGACAACCGTCGGATCAAAATTTTTTAATCGATATTCATTATTATTCAGAGTCATCCGATCGTTGGCCTGCATGGTCGCTAAAAAAGCAAGTTATCCCCGCGGATAATTGCCACCAACTCAGGTAAAGAATTGTAATTGAATAATGAGAAGATTTAAGTATAAATGTAAGATTGTATTGATTTTCTAGAGAGAGAAAGTATACAGACGCTTATGTAATATCAAGGTTACAAATGACATCCGACCCTTAATCTATACAATTCTTCAAGTATTTATAGGCCCCGGTCTTGATTCCTCAGCCTCGCATCTGAATCATAGCATCTGCCTATATCCTGCAAGACAATTCCAACAGAAGCATATCCGAAGGACTTGGAAGTAAGTGGTTGGATGTGTATAACACATCCGAATCATCCTTTACTTCATCAAGTCCCTCAATACTATTAAGTGAAAAACTGAAGTTAATAGACTTGAAATGATTCCAAGAGTTTTTTACATATCCGACACATGTGTTCATTGGTTCCGACATTTTTGACGAATAATTCAACACATAAGTACTCATCAATTGCGCGTGTCAAGTTCCCATACCAATTCCGTTACCCATCACATCAATCAGTTAATGATGACAATCTTTTCAAATTTTAAAACTCTCCTTTTTTATAAAAAAAGCTTTAACTTTCCACATTTACCCTTTTATAAACCGCTAACTATCCCCTATTTATAGCCCATTTACTTCTCCCCCAAAAATTTACCCAAACCTGCAACTTTTCCAATTGCTCTGCATCATCTCTGCTACAATCCTTCAATCCGAGGTCAGTTCTCTCTCCCCTATTCTTCCTATTTCATTTTACATACATGGCTACAACAAAGAAACCGTCTTCTAAACACAACCTCTCCATTTCTTACCCGAAAATTTCCCAAGAAGAACTAGACGAATTTGTGAAGGAGTTTTTCATTCCAAAAAACCTAAACCCCGTTCTTGGAACCGAGGGTAAACCAATTTACCCTTTTCTAGACAACAAATTTGGGCTTTACTTAGACTCCATTCGATTAGCCAATTATCGAATTCCCCTTACCCCTTTTCTTCTTGAATCCTTAATTTCTTTGAGACCCACTTTTCTCAATGTAATCCCCCTGCTTTAGCAATTCTCAACCATTTCAAACTAACATGTCGTGCTCTCAACATGGTACCACAATTAATCCTCTTCCGTGCATTTTACCGTCTTACAGTGTCTGGTGATTGGTACACATTTGAGAATAGAAGAAACATGACCCCATTATGTACCAAAAAATTCCCCTCAAACCATCACTGGAAAGAGAAATTTATTTTTCTCGATGACTCTTGCCTTCCCACAACCATGAACTGGCGCAATATCAGAATAACAGTTCGGGGTGTTATTCCCAAGAAAGATGAAGTAGACCAATAAGCTTACGAATCTATTAGCAAATTCATCCACCCCATTAGAAAAAATCCCTAAAGCAATGTTAGTAATTGCAAAAATTAGGAACAATTGGTTCTTTCCTCACACGCAACCCATCATCCTTGTCGATAAAGTAAGTGCGTAAAATAGGAAAACTATATTCATTTACTTGCTTTTTCCTTCGTTACTTGACCTTAATGTGTTACTTTACCTTTTTTTTACAGCAATGGATCTTTCTGGTGCACTACGTTTGAAGGACTTCAACGTAATTAAGTTTGGTAAAATCTAAATCTCAAAAGATGTTTTGCATCCGCCGAACCAAGGCACTTCCAACACCGGAAGAAAAGAGGCGAAGGTTACACATCCAGAAGGAGAAGATCATGTGATAGTTGAATCACCCTCAAAAGATCCCCCACCTCCGTCTCCTACTCACCAGAGAAGAAAAAAGAGAGCAGCAAAGCCTAACAGGGATGCACCGGAATTAGACGATGATCACGCACCAAAAAAGGTTCGAAAGTCTCCAGTCACCCGTTCAAAAGCTAAGTTTTCAACTACTGTAGAAACCCTATCAGAACATCTTGGTAGTGAAATCCCTCAGGATACCCTATCGCCCATTTTCTGAAGAAACAACTGCACCTAATCGAAGCCCCCTAGTCTTGCCCATATGGTTTCCAACTCTTTTGATGACTTTCTGCGATCTTCCTGTCAGACAATAGACCTTACTGATGGTACCCCATCTTCACTGGTTCCTTCACAAACATCCGAGCCTATCCAAACTGTGTCCCCAACTTTGATTTCTTCTCCTATTACTTCCTCTTCCACATTTGCAACTTCCTTCGCATCAAGCAGTATCCCAAGTCTTGGCAGCACACTTCCTCTTGTCAGCACACTTCCTCTTGTCAGCTTTACTGATGCACTTTGGGTGCGTAATGAAGCCAAACTGATTGCATCCCAGCAACAACTCCACCTTTGGTCTCGATGAGCTTTTTATCCCAACCTGGAACATCACCAATAAGGACAGCCTGTTAGACCCGTCTTGTGCAAAAGATTTTTTCCTGAAAGCTATAAGTCCTTATGATGTAAGAAAATCACAAGAACTTACAGCCCCTGAGTTTGCCTCCAGAATCATTTCCAACTATGCAAATAGCAACATGATCATCCCCGAGCTGTACAGTCGTTGGATAAAGGCTGAATTTCAATCTACAAACCCAGAATGCTAAACTCATGACTGTTACAAAACCGGAAGCATTGGAAAAATCACAAGCACTCCAAAAGGAGAACCGAGATCTTCATCAGTCAAATGCTACACTCACTTCCCAGCTTGCCGATGTGGAAAAATCTTTAAACAGTTCCAGGCTCCTTGTAGAGAATCTTGAGAAGCAAAAACAGAACCAATATTCAGAATATGCCAAGACTCTGCAGGAAAAAGATGACCAACTGAAATCCTTGCAACTCCACCTTCAGCAAACTTCCTCTGGTGAACTGTTTTACACATGCTTATTCGCAATCGCTTTGTATTTTACTCATTTTCCCCATCTTTCTTTTCGGAGCTCGAAAGCATCAAGAGAACCAGCAATGATGAAAAGAGCACCATGAGCCTAAAGCAAAAAGATCTAGAAGATGAGAGGAACTGGTTGGTGACAGAAGGTATTCCAGCTGCTGTTGCCAAGATCTTGAAGAGTCCAAACCTTACACATGCTATCACGGAAATGAACAACGCCATGAACTCATATGGCTTCAATGAAGGTGTAAAAGCTGGATTCTTTTTTGCTCAAGACCCGAATGCAACCCCTGAATCCTGCCAAGGTTTTGATCCTGAAGCCCCCACCAGATTGAGAGATGCCACCGAAGCTTTTCCAGAACTAACATTTGCATTTGTTGACACTTGCAAAACCCTGAAGGATGCCCCTCTCGATCTGATCAAAAAGGCGTTGGCTCCAGAACAACCTTCAACCAGCTCTCACCACCCATGAAATCCCACGGTATGAACTTTCTCTTTGCAACATAAAACAATTAAGATTTTGCTCCACCTGCGAGTGGACTTGCTACTTTTATGCCCGTATGTGTAGGGCTCTTTTCTTTGTTTAAACAATTCGTCGTACTTTTAACATGTTTTGGATGTTCGTGGTTTGAATGACTGTAACTTCTTATGTTATCATTTTTGCAATGCTTTATATTCATACATCAATATTTGCATGTGCACAAGTTATATTAACAACATTATATGACTACATGCGTCCATGTTGTCACCTCAGGTTCTTAACATAATTATACATATACAATGAATTTTTCTTAAGATCCTTCGCTTTTTTTTAGAATGCTTCTTTTTTTTAATGACACATGGTCATTGAATCGGTCATTAGACCACATCTACAATTAAGATAGCCCTTAGCTTCTTTATAAATTTTCACATATGATTTCCGGGAATTTGGATAGCGCTTAGCCACCTCTTGTGACCCCGTAGGTCGCATCCATAAGTGATGAAGAACAAAATTCCACTAGCCAAGGATGAGATTTTGTTCATCACTATAGAATCTAGCTAAAGAATAAGAGAATTGCATGATGATTCGAATGTTTTTATTGATTGACAAGATCTGGTACAATTTCAGAATCTAGAGAGAAACACACACATAAAGGTGTATCATCTCTCATTCATACCAAAAGTCCTCTCCATCATGAGAAAATCTTCTATTTATACTAACTATTCCTATCGCAAGTTCTTCTCCCTCAGACGGATGCACTTGCTCTCCATTTGCTTGCAATTGCATCTTATTTTTTAAGAGACACTTGTCTTGGCTATCACTTGCAAGTTTATCTTTAATCATATGCCTTTTTTGGCATTTGCATATCCAACTTTGACCTTCCCTCATCAAGTCCCCCTAGTCCATTGATCATTTGCACAATGATGATGGACTATATAATAGAACTTAGACAAGTACATTTCCATATGCTCTGAGATGTTACCTCATTGACAACCTTGCTTGGAAAAACCTTGTAGGAAAAAACCATCAACAAGGAAAAGAGTATAACTCCTATCTTATTTGAGCAAAAATTTGTATAAAATTTTATCCATGGGTCATCAAGTCCCCTTAGTCCTTGGAGTTATATATTTTTTTAAAAATATAACTTAAGGACTTAAATATTATCATTGTATCGGAAATGACAACATCGTTCAAAACTTGCATCTACAAGTGTTATAATAACTGTCGCTTGGATTTCGCATATGCAAGTGTATTAATAACCGTCTGTCAGACGCTTATTAAACGTGATGGTACTTTTTGCCAGTGTGTCAGGCCACACGGCGTTGTGGGATCAGATGACAAGACAGTTTTTTCTTTTTTGAATTTTCCTTTTTAAAATAAGTTTTAAAACCGCTTGAAGCTTTTTAAAACCCTCCTATCTTCTTCATAACTTCTTTATTCCCTTTCTTCTCCATAACTTCCCGGCGATTTCTTCTTTACTCTCCTCTCATACTTCGATTATCAGGTCAGTATTCCTTTTTCCCCCTTTTTAATTCTAAGAATGGCATCTCCGATCGTCAAGAATGACGACGAATCATCAAAACACAACATGCATTCCTCTTTTTCATCCTTAACCCCAAAAAATTTGGATGATTTGATCCAAAAATACCACATTCCCCTGTCTCTACATCCTGTTCTTCCGCCTCCTAATTCTTCCATTTTTTCCTTTGATGATGGTAAAATTGGCATCTATGCCGAAATGTTCAAATTTGGGAATTACAGGATTCCCTTTACTAAGTTCTTAATTCGTGCCTTATCGTTCTTTGAAGTGCACATATCTCAGATGCACCCACAGGGTCTTTCTCGCCCGAGTCATTTCGAAGTATCTTGTCGGGCTGCAAACCTTTCTCCCAGCGTTACCCTTTTTAGGGCTTTTTATAGAATAACCATGGCCGGCGATTGGTACACTTTCGAACGCCGAAGGGGAGTTGCTAGGGTTAGCACCACTTTACCCCCAAATCCTCGTTCCTAGAAAACCCAGTTCTTTTATATTGACGATCGATGCATTCCTCCCAACATGAAGTGGAGAGAAATTGACGATGTGGTTCATGACGTCATCCCTGAAGATGGTGATTTTCCTAAAGTAAATTTTGAACGTCTTGTTGATGTTGCAAGTCCCATCCGAGAACTTCCCAAAATTATCCTTTTAATTTCTAGGATTAGCAAGGCCTGGTTTACCCCTGACCTGTGGCCTATTTTACAGTATAATGATAGGGGTAAGCTTTTCCTTTTAAATTTTCATCATTGATGATTCTTTCATTCTTCTTATGTTGCAATTTTTGTTTCAGAAATGGAACTTTTTGAGGCTCTTAGTTTGAAGAGCTTTTCTGGCTTGGATGCTGCCGCTGAAAAGATAGGGGAAGAAACTGTTCCTTTTTTGAGTCAAACTGCATCTTCGTTCTATGACATTCGTCCTGAAACTGACCCTGCTGTTCTCAAAAGTGCAAATGTTGCTGCCTCTCATCAAGAAGTATTGTCCATTGAAGATATGTATGACCAAATTGTAAGTTCTAAGGGCGAAGATGCCTCTGCTGCCACTTCCTCCCAGATGGAGCCTGCCATCGCAAGTAATCTTAGTGATAAAGGAAAAGGAATGGCAAGTGAGAAGTCTCTATCCCTCTATCAGTCTGCTCAATTGTCCAAGGGAAAACAATCCAAGCGTCCTCCGAAGCCCCCATCTAGTAAAGACGCAAATGTTTCTAAGAGGAAATCTCCCCGTTTGGTGCTTCAGTCTTCTCCTAACTCTTCTAAAAAATGCACTTCCGATTTTCCGGAAGTGATTGAAGATGATTCTGAAGAGGAAATTACAACTAAGTCTATTGAAACACCGGTAACACCTCCTTTTAATGAGGAATTTGACATTTCCGATTTTTTATTGAATTCTCCTGACATGTCCTATGACCTTATAACCGCTGACCATATTTTGCAGAAAGTTCCACCAACCACCACTTCCATTATCAAAATTACCCCTTAAAGTTCTCTGTCTTTTCAAAAGAATTCCCCTATCCTTGGAATTCCCACTTCTGAATGGTTGAAAAGGAAATTGAGTTGGTTAGCCTAAGAACAAGCTCTACTAAAGAATTTCAACCCTCAAGTGCATCTGATCAATTTATTCCCAAGTGGGATATCTCTTCTGACCAATCTTACCAAGACGCCACAGTTGCGAAAAAATTATCTCTGCTGAACTTCACTCCTATTGATATCTCAAGTATCCATCAAACACCCCATGAAGCTTTTTCTGATGAATTTATGATGACACATGCAAAGCAACAAAACCTGGTAGCTGATCTATATGAGAGATGGGTCATTGCTGAAGCAAAAGTAGAAGAATTGACATCTCTTCACAAGAAAAATGTGTTAGCTAAATTGAGCTCTGGTGCCATTGATGCGGAAGTGAAGGTTAACACTCTATCCAGTGAAGTGGAAGTGCTGAGAGCCCGCAATCGTAAGTTAGCGGTTTTGAACAGGAAGCTCGCAGAGATCTTAAGCATTCCCAAGATAACGAACTTTATTTGAAAAACCAGTTCCTTTAACAGAAAAAGGATCTTGAAAGCCAACTTGCTCTGCTTCAAGAAAAATCTAAGGATCACGAAGCCCATCTTCTAGAAGCAAAGAAAGGTTGCTCCATTATATGTAGTTCTTAACATACTTTTTCTCTTTTTGCAGAAGCTGAATCTTCCAAAGCTAAAGTTGCTAAATTAGAAGAAACCATTAAGGCATGACTAAGGAACGTGAGATGTTGCAGGCCGACAACAATTCTTTGAAAGAGAAAAGCAACTGGCTAATCGTAGAAGGCTTGGATTTGGTGGCAATGCACATACATTCAGAAGTGATCCCAATGGCTTTAAACTTGAACCGAGCTGTGAATGCAGTTGGCCTTAATGAAGGGATTAAGTGTGGACTCGCACATGCAGCAAAAAATGAAACTGATTTCTCTACCTTCAAGGAATTCGATGAAAATGCACAAGGCGAGTTGATTGAGCATCTAAATTCCCTCAAGTCCATGACCTTTGACATTATCGACCAAGTGTCAAAATTGGATGTGACGGACATTGAAGAAATGGAAGAGATTCTTAAGCCTATCGCTATTTCCAAGCCACCCCCTTCTGCAGGTAAGTGAATTTCACCTATGTTACCTTTGGTTATCGACACAATGAATTCAAAGTCCACTTATGCTGTGGCGCTAAAGAATTACCTTTTGGCTTATTCTGACATGGTTGTGAAAACTGCTTAACTTTGAACCGGATATGCATATGATGCAATACCCGGTTAAAACAATGATGCATATGTTTGTTTAGTGCTTTGACATTATTGTGCATACTTACCCTAAATTGTCATGTTATTGTTTTTAAGGACAAATTGTATATTTGTCATATAGTCCATTTGGAATAAATCACTTCTGATTGCCTAAAAACGGTACATTTGCGATTAAAGTGTAGGTTTTACACTTGTAGTTGCAACATGGGAGTTAACCGTTTTATCGCGTAGGTCTTTTATGATGGATTTTATTACTTTGTTATTCATGCTTCTACTTATTATATATTCAAGATATGAATATCTGAATCTTAAAGAACATTTTGAGTCCTTCTTCATCAGCACCATGACTAACTTTAATGAAATAAATATAAAATCTAAGGAAAGATAAGACATGCGTTTCCCCTTATGAAATGTGTTAATTCCATAAAGGTATTAACTACACCATGCTAAACCACCTCATAAATTATATTGTTTCATTTTAGTTATGAGTCACCTCCTTATGGGATTAACTTCTTACATCCTTTGGTAAGAAATTGTTAAGTCATCGCGTGAACGACTAACCCGCAAGTTCAACTTTATAAACTAAATTACAAAGTGACACTTGCGACCTTCAGGGTGCTTAGCAGGAAGTTTTTTAGATTTAATTCTCTACTAAGTTGGCCTTCACCCTTTCAGGTTTTTGTTAACAAAAGCTATGTTAACAAGGTGTCCAGCATGATCACCTCATCCTAACTTGCACTCTTTTTCTCAGGCGAGACAGTTAGGGACAAGACGAATTTATCTATTCATCTTGCGTCATTATCTATCAAAAGAATAATGACATAGACTTCACCATCAAGAAGTTTTAAATACAATCTAAATTGGAGATTGCAAGGTGATTTTATGGACCATGAACTTACAGGGAGATTTATTTTGTCCCCGAGTTCGGGAATTTTCCTCAAGATATTTATGTAAACTATTTTCTGCGCATGTACATGGGTATATATGCGATACGCATGAACTATCAACCCAAATATACACATGTTTTCACAACCAAGTAATCAATTTATTTCCAACAAACTTTGTCTAAAAAAAAAATACAAGACAAATATAAGCTAACTCATAAGAGTTTGTCACTTCAACATTTATGCATTACATATAACATTTCCGAAGATGTACCCATTCCAAGCTCTTGTCAACTCCGTCCCATCAATTTGCTCGAGTATGTAAGAACCATTTCCGATTGCCTTTTTAATCACATATGGTCCTTCCCACTTTGGGGCCATCTTCCCAAGTGGAAGTGCTCTGCTAACCTCATTGTTCCTGAAGATATACTCCCCTTCCTTATATTGGTGTACTTTTACTTTAGCGTTGTAGTATTTGGCTATCTCTTTTTTGTATCTACTTTCTCTTATTGCAGCTATCTCTCTCCATTCTTCCAGCAAGTCCAAATTAGTTCTTAACGCTTCATCATTATCTGACACTTGAACTTGTAATCTATGACTTGGGATTCCAATTTCAGCTGGAATCACTGCTTCCGTTCCATATACCACACTAAAGGGTGTCTCCCCATTACCAGTTTTAGGCATAGTTCGATGAGCCCACAGAACATGTGGTAACTCATCTACCCAATTACAACCAATTTTTTCAAATCTCATCTTAATTCCTTCCACCAGACTCCTGTTAGGCCGTTCCACTTGCCCATTAGCTTGTGGATGTGCAACTGAAGTAAAAATCTGATTTATATGCAAGTCTTCTGACCACCCACTAAATGGATTTCTGGAAAATTGTTTACCATTATCAGTAATGATATATAGCGGAAGACCAAATCTGCAAACGATGTGTTCCCAAACGAATTTCTTCACTTGTTGTCCTGAAATAACCGCAAGTGGTTTTGCCTCTATCCACTTAGTGAAATAATCAATGGCGACAAATAAGAATTTCAGTCCACCACTCGCAACTGGAAAGGGACCCACTATATCCATACCCCATTTTTGGAACGGCCAAGCTGACGTTACAGGAATCAATTCATTTTTAGCTCGCATGCTGACAGGCGCATGTGCCTGACATGCCTGACACTATTGAAGTTCTTCGAATGTGCTCCTATACATCCCCGGCCAATAATAACCCAAGCTCATTATTTTGGAAACAACCATCTTTGCTCCAGTGTGTATCCCACAAATGCCTTCAAGAACTTCCATTACAACCCAGTCAGCTTCACTTGGTAACAAACATCTTAATAAGGGTCCTAGAAAGCTTCTTCGATAAAATATACCATCTTGCATCTGATATTGAAGTGAGTTCACACGGATCTGTCTAGCCTTTTCCCTATCTTCTGGAAACTCCCCTTTCGTCAAATATTTGACTATGGGCCACATCCAGCTATCCTCATACACTTGTACATCTGCCGTTAATTTTAGATTCACAGTAGGAACTTCTAGTAACTCTACTCTTATTTCTTTCGCAAGATGTTCAAATGCCACTGATGCTAACTTGCTCAACACATCCGTTTTTCTATTTTGACTTCGGGATATGTGCAATATTTCACATTTATCGAAACTTTTCATGAGGATTTGCGCTGCTCAAGGTACATAGCCATGTATTTTCTTTTCGCCTCATATGTTCCAGCAATCTGACTCGCTACCAATAGTGAATCCATATATGATATTACGTGCTTAGCACCTGTAAAACACAAAACGGATCTTACTACTGCATGATTCGGTTAATGAATGAACACGGATGTAAATAAAGCTTTGCTTTATTGATTCACAAAGAGAATACAATGTAGAGAGAGAAACAAACTCAGTTACACACAGTTAAGAAGATGAAGAATGACATAACTACTAAGCTCTTTCTAACACGAACTATTTTTAGTCACATACATACTGGCCGGCGTACCACCTGGCGGACCAGTTGGTACGCCCATACCAATTGGTACGGCGGACCATATGGTACGGCCATCTTGGTATGTTGACTATATGACTCATAAAGACGTTGTAGTCTAGATACAATACACGAGACACAATGTAGCATAGGAATATGCTCTAACAAACTTCCCCTTAACGTGTAGTGTATCTATGTATCTATCTATCTATCTAAACTTCAGTCTTCAATCTTCAGCATCGCTGCGTCTAATCTTCAACTTGAAATCTTGTCAGAAATAGATCTTGCATGACTGGATCATTCTTAAACATTCTTTGAACTTCAAGATCCACTTGTGAAAGATATTACATACTCCCCCTTTCACCATGCTTGAGTCTTGACACACACAACCTGCAATTTCAGAAGACAGAAACGCGGCTTTCTTTTTCTTTTTGAAAATTAATTTAATCTTAGCGCAAAACTTCTCTTCGAGAATCCAAGATATAATATTGAAAATCATAATTTTGTATCTTGTATCGATAGGTCGAAAAAAAATAAGAAACAAAATCTTTTTGGCTTTTTGAAACTTTATGTCAAAACACACCGAAAATCGTTTTGATTTTTCTAAGTTTATGCTAAAACACACCTAAAATCTTTTTGGAATTTTCAGATATGAAACATAAATGCAAAACAGAAATGAAATACTGAATCACACACTAATTTTGTCTTTTGCGAGAAAGATCACAACTTTAGATCATATTGATCATAACATGCTGAAGTACACTTCAATTTCAATTTCTTCAGCTCATAAGCCATGTCGATTGCTGGTATAATTTGTCCATTATCAGGCACAATCTTACTCATAACATCTGGATATGTTATTGTATTGATTAGATTGCTTTGACCAGTGTACCCCACACTATCAGACATACTCAGATATGTTTTTGCTTATCATACTTTGTGATTTCATTTGTGATTTAATCACATAATGATTGTATTTATGATACAGTCAACTGTGTTCCATGAAAAAAGAAATAAGAACATTAAATCGTCTACCTTAAGGTTGATCTTTCGATACGCAGATAAGGCCTCGGATTTAACAAAATAAAAAAAATAAAACAAGTTGAAATTGTATAACCCAACAACAATCAGGTCGGTACTCCCATTCAAGCAGAGAAACTCCGATGAGTTATACGAAACAACAAAGAAAATAAAGCAGAACGTCAAACAAATAACAATCAGGTCGGTCTTGTGGACACGCAGAGAAAGTCCGATCGTTTGACAAAACAAAGAAAATCAAACAAGTTTAAATCTTTGCAAAATGAACACATGTTTACACAGTGATTTCTCATTTTTCTTATTTCACATATCTTTTTCTTGATATCTTGAAATATGCATCAAGATGTTGTCCACTTGATCAAGCATTAGTATTTAATAAATATCACATTTGAATACTTTCTGATTTAATGCCGAGCCTACCAAGCACATCGAGCAAATGATCATATGGCTTTTTTTTATCTACTTTATCCATGAGTCAGACACGTAAGCCAATGTACCATCATTTCCCAAAATATGTCGGATACAATTTCTCGTTTTTTCAATGTTTTCATATTTTTCCTTTTTCTTCCCCTTAAAATGAAAACTCTATTTTTGGATTTTCATCTTAACAAAAACACAAAGACACTATTTTTGGTTTTTCAATTTTGAAAATGCGTGAGCATCGGATCGTCTACTCGATCTAGCTAATCAGACATTGAAAAAACGATTGATTTATTGATCAACGAAGAACAATTACAATCAGTAAACACTCAGAAACAGACTCAGAGAAACACACTCAGAAACACACACTTAAAACAATAATCTTGCACCCTCAGAACTGACTATTACAAAGACCAAACAACTATATATACCCAGCTGGCCGATCCCTGTCCGAACCCCAGGTTCGGCCAGTCCGAACTCCGGGTTCGGACCAAGTTCGGCCAAGCCTACTTGAACTTGATCTTGTACATTGCTTGATACTTCACACGACGCACATATCAGGTATCAACAAATTTTATCCCCCTAAACTACATACGGAATGTATAAGAAAGAAAATTGACCAATCGATACTGATACCTTTTTCGTTTAGCTTTTAGAAAAATTTCAATTTTGAAATATGAAGCATTCAATTTTGCCATATGCCCGGGTCGGCGGAAAACATAATATATTCTTTTTGTTTTGTCCCATCTTTGATGTACCTGTGAAGAACACACATGAATATCTCGAATATGATCAGAATGAGAATCGTATACATGATGCCTGTGATCATGTACCCATTTTGATGTTGAGCTTCGAGATTTAGAACTTTCAGAAGAAACTTGATCTTTCACAAAAACTTCAGAAATCTTTCGAGCATCAACACAATGAAGAGAGGAAACTCTTTATCAGAGAAAAGCTGATCAGAACCTTTGAGCTTATAGAATCTCTTAGGTTGAACCTTTTCAGCCTTAAACACATCCTTCTTCACTTGCTTCAGCTTCAGTTTCTTCAAATCTTGAGATGATGATTCTGGAGCCTTCTCAGCTTTATCTTTCATCCCGTGAAAACCCAATCCTTCATGCTTTCCAAAGATCTTCTCCTTAGGTGTAAAATGTCCATTCTTCGCTAAGCGAGAAAATTCAGCTTTCACTTCAGTTACATTCTTTTGATCATAAAAGATCTTTTCATCAAATCCAGATTGTGACTTAAGCTTGTCACTTGAAACAGCCGACTTTTCATTATCAGCAGAAGACGAACCAGATACAAATTTAGAGCAGGAGAAACGTCAAATTTTTGTTCCTTCTTTTTCTTATTCTTCCTGTTCTTCTTTTTCGACACAACTTTCTCATCCTCAACAGTAGATGACGAAACCTTTGAATAATCAAATTCATCAACTTGTTTCTTCACGTCTTTGAAAGCTTCTTTGATATGAGCAGGGGGTGATGCACAGTCTTATCAAACATTTTCTCAAAATTTTCATCGTTAGCTAAGAAGCTTGTGAAGACTTGAGAATTTGAAACAATATTAAATAATCGGTTAGCATCAAGAACTTGAATTTTCAGATAAGAAATATTCTGTTGAGCCTCAGAAAATTCCTTTTCTTTAGCAATCAATCGCTTCGCAACTTTGTGAGTTTCAAATTTTTGCAGGCGAAGATTATCAAGTCCTTCAAATAATTCCTCTTCAATTTATCTTCATTGCGCTTTTGAATCTCCAAATTTGCTACTTGAACTTTATTGACACGAACCAACTCTCGCTTCTCATCCAACAACTTTCCCATGTCAACTTAATACGCTTCAATCTTAGCAGTTGATTCTTCAACATTCTTTGTAAGCAGATCAAGCTTAGCTTTTGATTTATCAAATAAATTAGTGAAATCAGAAGCAGTATCCTCCGCTTTATTCTTCCATTTCTTGACTTCTTTCACCAACTCATCCCTTTCTTCACAAATCTTAGCTTTTGCAATTTCAACATCCCTTTTATCTTGTTTAAAAATTTCTAAAACTTCATTCAGCAATTTGATATCTATAAGCAAACATTCATTCTTCAAACCCAATTCCTTCTCATTTTCCTTAGAAATTCCCAACTCCGAACTAATCATTTTGAAATCAGCAGTAACTCACTTGACTTCTTCAATCAAAAATTCTTTTTCTTTCATCAAAGATTCAATTTTAGACTCAAATTTTTCATTCTCAACAGCGTCATATGAACTCGAATCAGAATAATAATCATCTTGCTCATGTATGACAACTAATGCTGATGTATCATATCCAAACTGTTGACCCCAATCATAAACACCACCATGTTGAGCCGTCAAAGTTGTTTTCTTGCTCTTGTTACTAGTAGATGGTTGAGTAAAACCAAGCTTGGGTGATTGAGTTAAACCAGGCTTGCTTGCATGTGCCTGTTGACAATCTTTGGCAAAATGTCCAAGCTGTGAACATTTATAACATTTTAACTTAGACTTGTCAAATCCCAATTTATCACTAGAAAGATTTCTTCCATGTTTCTTGAAGAACCTCTTCGATCTTTGACATAACATAGCATATTGCCAAGATATATCCAATTCGGTTAGGTGATCATCATCAAGTGCATCAAGATCATCGCTGGTTAACTTTGCATCAGGAACATTCTTAATAATCAAACCAAAAGATGATGAAATTAGTGCAGAAATCATTTTAGCACAATCATCTGTTGATTTAGCAGAAAAAGCATTCTGACTTGAAAAATTTGGAATTGTAAAGCTACACCCCCGTGAAGACTTGTTATCAGAATTATCAGAAATTCCAGTCAAGAAAGGTGTACTTGGTGCAGAACTCAGACTTGGTTTAGCTTTAGCATTCATGCTTGCCATATTCTCACCATGATACAACTCAGGATTTTGCAAAGTAGCAGTTGACTTCTTTGAATTTAACATTTCCATTTCCCGAGCATGAAGTTTTCCAGTAAGCTCATGAAATGTCATTGTAGAATAATCCTTGTCATGAGTGAGCAACAAAAGATAATTCTCCCACTTTTCAGGTAAAGCTTCCATAATCTTTTCTTTCAAATCAGCATCAGATTTCTCAATACCAACTACCTTTAATTCACTAATTAGATGTGAAAACCGTGAAACGAGAGCAGTAATATTCTCATTTTCATAGTTTTGAAAATTATCAAATTCTTTGTTCAACACTTTCTTCCGACTCTTCTTGTAATCATCATTACCCTCACATCTTGCTGAGAGAGCATCCCACAATTGCTTTGATTTCTTACAAGTGCTGAATTGATGTAACAATTCGTTAGGTAAAGCCATTGTAAGATAACCATAAACTTTCTTTTCAAGCTCATAACTTTTCCTTTCAGCAGCATCAAAATCTTGAAGTTCCTTATAATATCCTTCTTCAGTTGGTCGTTCATACAACTTTCGAATCGGAATCCATAAATCAATATCATTTGTGCTGATGTATGCAGAAAATCGTTTCTTCCAATTTTGATAATCTTCTAGCTTCAACAATTTGGGAACTTTCTGACTTGTTCCGATTTCATTATCAAAATTCAACATAGTTTGCATCGCACTTTGCATTGCAGCAAATGCATGAAATTCCGACATCGTTTGAAAATTTTTAAATTCTGCCGACCGAACTTGCTCCAAACCTATCACAGACCACCGAACTCCGTTCGAACCTAAATCCAAAGTCCGAACTCTGTCCGAACTAGCTCCGAATCAAGATCAAATGACCGAACTTCAGAATAACTCCGATGGCTTTTTTTATCTACTTTATCCATGAGTCAGACACGTAAGCCAATGTACCATCATTTCCCAAAATATGTCGGATACAATTTCTCATTTTTTTCAATGTTTTTATATTTTTCCTTTTTCTTCCCCTTAAAATGAAAACTCTATTTTTGGATTTTCATCTTAACAAAAACACAAAGACACTATTTGTGGTTTTTCAATTTTGAAAATGCGTGAGCATCGGATCGTCTACTCGATCTAGCTAATCGGACATTGAAAAAACAATTAATTTATGGATCAACGAAGAATAATTACAATCAGTAAACACTCAGAAACAGACTCAGAGAAACACACTCAGAAACACACACTTAACAATAATCTTGCACCCTCAGAACTGACTATTACAAAGACCAAACAACTATATATACCCAGCTGGCCGATCCCTGTCTGAACCCCAGGTTCGGCCAGTCCGAACTCCAGGTTCGGACCAAGTTCGGCCAAGCCTACTTGAACTTAATCTTGTACATTGCTTGATACTTCACACGATGCACATATCAGGTATCAACAAATTTTATCCCCCTAAACTACATACGGCATGTATAAGAAAGAAAACTGACCAATCGATACTAATACCTTTTTCGTTTAGCTTTTAGAAAAAATTCAATTTTGAAATATGAAGCATTCAATTTAAGTTAAGCAAGAAACTCCACTATCAGCAACTGCTTGAAGCTTGAACTTCACAATCACCGACATGTCTTCTTGAAGTACATGCACACTTGTTTTAAATGATTAGTGTTCAAATGACCCGAAGCACACAGCTTCTGGTCGACCAGTGTCTTCCACAAAATCAGTTGCAGCTGTGCAGACCAACTTAGGTCACCACTGCATTTTTGATTTTTCATTTTTAACAGAGTCATCATCATGTGATGAACCACCAACACTTGAATCAAATTTGAAAAACTGTTTCGTTTTAGATTTTAATTTGGAAGGTGTAGACTCAGTAAAAATCCTGCCGGATTCATCAATAAATGTGGCAGATTTGTTTTAAAATGAACTTTTTACAGTTTCAGGACAATCCCGTGCCATATGTCCCTTTCGGCGACATTGATAGCACAAACGATAGGATCGTTGAGATTGGGATTTGTCCTGAACTGAAGGACATCTATCAATAAACTCAGAACCATCAGAAATATCATCAAAAATTTGAAATCGGTTAGAATGTACCCATTTTGATGTAGGACTTCGAGGTGTGGAATTAGATCCAGATGACAAAGAATCCTTAACTTTTTGAGCATCTCGAGGAGAACTTTCAGAAGAAGCCTTCTTCTGAATCTTTCCTCCAAATCCTTTTTCCATTGTAGACATGAACACTTGAGCCAAATGATAGATTTGTTCCAAGATTGTGTCTCTCTTTTCTTTTGGAGCTTTCTTGGGCATATTCTTCTTGACATTCTTTTCAAACTTCTTACCCTCACTTCCCAAAGCTGAACATTTATAACTTGGTAGTTTTGATAAATCGATTTGAGAATTGGAAGGACCAGCTATGGCAACTTGATTAAATGCCGCTTTAATATCCTTCAACTTGTTAGCTTCTACCAAATTAGCAGCAGCTTGTGCTTCACTCAACAAACCCTCATTTTTCTCAATCACCTTATGAGCAGAAATGACTCCTTCATCAGAAATAAACCCACCAGAAACAAACTTTGATGACAATTTATCAAGTAGACTTATCTCCTTTTCCACTTTCTTGTTCGGAACTGTGGATTTCTTCTTCTCAGATTTCGTAGGAACAAATTCAGAATAATCACTAATTGTGTCAGAAGATTTGACATCAGCCAGAGGATCAGTTTGAACCAATGGGGTGGTAATTGATTAAATTCTTCTCCGCCAAACACTCTTTTGAAATTCTCGTCGTTGCACAAATAACTTGTGAACGAGTGTGAATTCTTCAAGTTATTTAGTTGACGATTCAAATCCAGAATTTGAACATTTAAATCTGCTATCGTTTTCTGCGCTTCACCCAAAGCCATTTCTGATTCTATCAGCTGTTCTGAAACACTGTTAGACAAAGACTTTTCTCTTCTCACTTTATCATGGGCATCAAACATTTCCTGTGTAACCTTTTCCACCTTTCCTTGATAAATCTTTACATTTCTTGTCAACAATTTGTTTTCTTTTGTCAGATCGGTGACTTTATCTTGTAATTTTGACTGGAGAACTTTATAATCATTGTTCGAAACCATGAGTTCATCATAAGATTTCTGAAGTTCAAAATTGGTAATCAGAAGTGATTCCACTCTTGCATTAGATTTCTTATACAAGGCATCAAAATCTCAAATAGCATCCTTTGCTTCGAACTCCTATTTTTCAACCTTTGTAACTAACTCAGCATTTTCATTTTGTAACTTTAAGGTTTGTTCTTTATTAACACTAACCATCTCATCCAATCTTGATTTTAGCTCTAAAAGCTCTTCTTTCAACACCTTCTTCTCTTGTTCCAACATTTCATTAGCCTTGAAAATCTCATCAGAAATCTCACACTTTCTCTTGTATCCTTCTATCTCTGCTTCCTTCTTTTCATGTTTAACAATCAACCCTTCCTTTTCAGAAATAAATTCTTGAATCTTTCTTTCTTATTGAGCACAAAATTCACATGTTGACTCATACCCACTAATTTTAGAATCACTTGTTTCAGATGTACTTGTTTGAGATTCAGAATCACTTGATTCAACTTGCATAGTAGCCATCAATGCATAATTTTCTGGAGAATGAACTAAAAATGCAGATTCATCTGAAAAATCCTTAGCCCAATCATATCCTTCCTCGGACACCAGTTCTTTTGCATCTTTATTATGGTCATGATTATCCGAAGTACTTGGTCTAGAAGAAGATTGCTTGCATTCTCGAGCAAAATGTCCAAACTTGGAACATTTGAAACATTTAAACTTCGACTTATCCAGACCAAGTTTTCCTCCCTGAAAAATAGATGTATGTCCATGTTTCTTCATGAATCTCCTTCTTCTCTCCACTACCATAGCCAACTGCCATTCCAGATCTAATTTATGCAGTTGATCATCATCCATCTATTTTAGATCCTCCGGAATCAAACAAGAATTACCAGTTTGAATAAATATGGATCCAGACGAAGATGATATGAAAGCAGATAACAAAGCAGCTAGATCTTCGGTTGTTTGATTAGAATTAGATTTTCTTGATGACCTATCAGAAATAGTAAAACTGTAACCCGAAGAATAACCAGTATTCTCAGACTTTCCAGCAAGAAATGCTGTTAACGGTGGATTACTGCTTTGTATAGAATGTGATTTTGTTTTAGCATACACAGTAGCAGAATTCTCTCCAAAATATACTTCAGGATTCTGAACAAATGGAGTTGCTGACTTTTTACAAGTAATTCCATTTCTCGAGCTTGTGATTTGCTTATCAGCTGATTGAATGTTCAACTTGAGTAGTTTGGATCATTAGACAACATCATCACAAAATTCTCCCACTTTCGGGTAGAGCTTCCAGGAATTTCTCCTTTAATTCATCATTTTCTTTCTTAACACCTACAATGTCAAGTTCATTGATCAAATGTGAAAACCTTGCAATCAAATCTGTTATCTTCTCATTCTCACAAAGCCTGAAATTATCAAACTCTTTCTTCAAAACTTTCTTTCGAGTGTTCTTGTATTGATCATTACCCTCGCATCTTTCTTTAATAGCATCCCATAATCGTTTCGAAGTTGGAAAATTCTTAAACTGGTGCATCAAATCTTTGGGTAATGCCAGCGTGAGAAAACTATAAGTTTTCTTTTCTCTTCCAAATACGTTCTTTTCTTCAGGCTCAAAATCACTTATCGATTTTGGCAAAGTATTAGCGATCAACGGATACTCATATTTTTTTTAAGTGGAATCCAACAATCAACATCTTGTGAGTATATGTAAGATTCAAATCTATTCTTCCAGTTATGATAATCTTCCAATCGAAGTAATTTAGGAACTTTCTGAGTTGTTCCGATTTCATTATAATAGTTCATCATGGCTTGCATCGAGGTTTGCATAGCTGAAAACGCTTGAAAATCACTCATCTTGAAGTTAAAAATCGAATGTCAAAACTTCGAACTCAAAAACGGAGGTCTTCCAAGCGGATTTTGGGGGTCAAACCGGAGGGTACAACCATTAGGCAGTAAATGTATAGATCTCGTCGAGACAAACGTTTTGGCTGGTATTAGCTCCCGTAACTCTTAACGGTTCTCAAGTTACGTCAGTTTTAGTGAAGACTACTTTTCTGCCAGCGTACCAAGCCATCGACTTCCGTACCAATGAGATTCAACGTATCACCAGCAGACCAAACAAGTCAGCATACCAAACCCGGACCAGAAATATCAGCGTACCACCAACCTCAGTGTACCAACTTGAGCAGCGTACCAATGTGGTACGGAGTAACTGTCAGCGGACCAGTTTATAACCGTCGCGTACCAACTTTGCAGATTGCCTTGCGTACCAAACTTCGTCGTACCAGAAAGCTATGAATATTACCTTCCGTACCAGAAACGTACCAAGCTGTTCTTCGAGCATACCATTGACGTACCAAACTTAGATCGACTGATTTTTTTAATTTTCGACTTTTGGAACTGGAAATTGGATAAGTAAGGTGCGAAAACACTCTAGGAACACTCGGAAATCATCTTTGACCTCGGAATCACTCAGAATTGAGAAAAACTGATGAAAAATGACTCAAACCCAAACTTTCTCTCTCTAAAATTTCGAAATGGACCAAATCACCAGCAGTAGAGCAACCTGGATTGCTCTAATACCACTTGTAAAATCACGGAACGGGTCTTACTACTGCATGATTCGGTTAATGAATGAACACAGATGTAAATAAAGCTTTGCTTTATGATTCACAAAGAGAATACAATGTAGAGAGAGAAACACACACAGTTAAGAAGATGAAGAATGACAGAACTACTAAGCTCTCTCTAACACGAACTATTTATAGTCACTTACATACTGGCTGGCGTACCACCTGGCGGACCAGTTGGTACGCCCATACCAACTGGTACGGCGGACCATATGGTACGGCCATCTTGGTATGTTGACTATATGACTCATAAAGACGCTCTAGTCTAGATACAATACACGAGACACAATGCAGCATAGGAATATGCTCTAACAACACCCATCTTTTTGGCCAACCTCAAACCTGCCAACAATTATTACTTCCACTTTAAAAATCCAAATAAAGCAAATGCATGTGTAACAACATGTGCAAATGAATTCACATGTGCAAATGTTCATGATTTGACTATATAAGATGCATGAGTATACATATATACTCATACTCTTATTCCCATATATATATATATATATATATATATATATATATATATATGTATATATTTATAGAAATCAGAAAATTCCACAAGTATAATGTTCAAACCTGCAAACAATGCCTCATATTCAGCTTCATTGTTTGAAGCCGTGAAACCAAATCGGATTGCATATGTTAACTCATCTCCTTCAGGGCTCTTCAAAATTAATCATGTTATTTTCAGGAAATATTTGTTACATCATATGCATATGCAATTTATGGTTACTAGTGAAAAAAAAAACAGCGCTAAAAAACTTTCACCTGCTCCTGATCCGTCAGAATTGGTTGATCCATCTGTATGTAACATCCATGTTTTTTACAAGGGATCAGGAACTGAAATTGCGTGAACACTTGCTCCTTCAGGCACTTCCGCCAAAAAGTCTGCTATTACTTGACCTTTGATTGATACTCGTTGCTTGAATTCAATATCAAAAGGTCTCTATTTTATTGCCCATTTCACCATCCTTCCAGACATCTCAGGCCTCCTCAAAATGCTTTGCATAGGAAATGAAGTAAGGACAATAATTATATGAGCCTGGAAATATCTTCTCAATCTTCGAGTTGCTTGTACCAAGCCAACACTACTTTTTCGATTACCGGGTACCTTGTCTCATAATCTTTAAACATCTTACTTATATAATAAATTGGAATTTGCTTCTCCTCTCGTTCCACCAATAGTACGACACTAACCGCATGTTCTGTTACTGCCAAGTACATAAACAACTTTTCGCCTAACTTAGGTGCAGTTAAAGTTGGAAGTGTAGCGAGATCTACTTTTAACTCTTCAAATGATTTGTTAGCTTCTTCAGTCTATTCAAAATTGTTACCTTTTAAACTTTCTTTCAAAACTTTAATAAACAGAACTGTTCTCTCAGCAGCCTTTGATAAAAAACGATGTAACGCCATCAATCGACCATTTAAAGTCTGTATTTTCTTAATGGTTTTTGGAGGAGTCATTTCCATGACTACCTTAACCTTTCCCGGGTGTGCCTGAATACCATTATTATTTACCAAAACTCCTAAAAATTTACCTTCTTCCATAGCAAAAGAACATTTTTTAGGATTTAACTTCATGTTAATCCTTCTCAAATTTCCAAAAGTTTCTTCAATGTATTTGATCATATCCTCTTCAACACAACTTTTTATAACCACATCATCCACATAAGCTTCAAGGTTTCTCCCCACTTGCGTTTGAAACGTCTTATCCATTAACCTTTGATAGGTTGCACCAGCATTTATTAACCCGAATGGCATTTTCTTGTAACAAAACAATCCTTCATTTGTGATAAAAGTTGTTTTATCTTCATCTTCCTCAGCCATAATAATTTGATGGTATCCCTTATAGGCATCTAGAAAGCATTTCCATCTATACCCAGCCAAAGAATCAACTTTAAAGTCTATCTCCATCAAAGGGTAAAAATATTTTGGACAAGCTTTGTTTAAGTCTTTGAAATCGATACACATGCGCCAAGATCCATCTGGTTTCTTAACCAACGCTGGATTTGCCACCCAGGTTTGGTAATGTACTTCTCTTAGTATCCCAGCATCTACAAGTTTATCCACCTCACTCTTCACAACCTCATTTCTTATTTTATCAACAATCCTTCTTTTTTGCTGTACCGGTTTGGCTCCCGGATAGACATTTAAATGATGTTCTGCAAAATCTGGAACACTTGTCATATCCGACGGCTCCCATGCGAAAATATCCACGTTATGTTTCAACAACTGGAATAATTTTTCCCTGCACTCACCCTGCAACTGACTTCCAATTTCTATAACTTGATCTGGAAATTTCTCATTAATAACCCATTTTTCTTTTGTTAACTCATCTCCTTGGGTCATTTTCATATTTTCATTTCCCATCACTCGTTTGTCTACCATAGCAATTTGCATTTCCACATCCGATCTCATAGTTGCAATCCCTGCTGGTGTGGGGAAACGAACGCTGTTGATATGATGGCTCCCAATACTTTCAATCCAGGCCTTCCAATGATAACATTGTGTGGTGATGGTGTTGCCACAACTACGAATGTCATCATTACTTCTCTAAAGAGTTTGTCATCACCAAAGATCACAGGCAAAGTAATTTCTTCTATTAATTGTATAATTTCCCCAGAAAACCCGATTAAAGGTAAGTCATGAGATTTTAATCTCTTTTGTACTTCCGACCCCATCTTCCTAAAACAGGATTCATACATAATTTCAGATGCACTTCCCGTATCCAAATATGTTCTTTTTACCAGGAACCCCGCAATTCCAACTGTAACTACTACCGGATCTTCCTTAGATTCTTCCCCATTTATAGGAGGGAATGTGATTTCTTGCATTTTCCAAGCCTCTTCATTTATTCTTGTTTTTACATTTCTATGCCAGGTGTTGAAACCCCTTCTAATCATCCCTATAACTTTTTTTGCAGTTACAGGAGGACAACCTTCTTTAATATTCTTCAACAGATGCGACAGTTTTCCCGATTTAATGGCTTTCTCAATTTCACTTCGCAAATGTCTACAGTCGTCAGTATCATGACCCCTATCTTTGTGGAAGTCACAATATTTACTAGTGGCAACATTGACAGCCAATCTTGACGTTTGCGGCGTTGCAAATTGTACATTTTCAGTAGCCAATATTTCACTTGGTGTTTTTGTAAGCATAGGGTATTCCCCTGATTTTATATCCCAATTTCTCCTATGACCTCCAAAGTTTCCTTCTTTTCGTTTGTCATAAGGCTGCAATCTGTATCTTCCCCAAGACTGATTCCGCTGTGGGAAAGTATTAACACTTGCATTTGCATTTTTATATTTGCACCTTTAACAGATGGCTTTTGAATACCTACTCCTTGAATTTTCCCTAAGGCACTTCGACCTTTTACATAAATTCTTACCCGATTTATCAATACTTTCATAGTTTTAGGTAAGTCTTCATGCAACTTCTCCACTAGATGCGAATGTCGCACCCCATGGAAAAAGCCTGAGATTCACAACTGATCCTGAGCACCTACTATCTTCATGGTTTCATTGTTGAAACGCACCACAAAGTTTTCTAAACTTTCATTGTTTCTTCTTCGGATATTGTGTACCTCTGTAACCTCTTTGGTACACTTCCGCTGCTAACTAAACTGCCTTAGAAAATTTTCTTTCAAGTCTTCAAAGCTTATGATTTGCGCATTAGGCAATGAATCATACCATACTCTAGGAGCTCCAGTAAATGTCTGTACCAGCATGTGGCACCAAGTCTCTTCCGACCAACATTCTAGTCTTGCAGCCGCCCAGAAATCGAAAATATGATCATCGGGATCCGATAACCCACCATACTTTTTTACAGATACTAGCATTTTTAACTTTTTAGGAAACCGCGACTGTTCTTGCATTGAAGGATGAAAATATGGTACAAACATATTTGGCGCTCCTGTAATCATTATATTCAACGTATTAGGATACGCGCACAAACCATTTGTATGATGTATGTAAATAGCATCATATCATGCCTTCAATTGGAAGGGCTTTCATTTCCTAATTCCGTATGACTTTTCGGAATTGCAAATGTATGCCTCTATCAGAGGGCTTAATGATAATGTATGTGCAATTGTGAGCACAAATACACAAGCACTTACAAATTCCTTTCAACTTCGGCCAAATATATAAGCATATGCATTATGCCTCATGCTTTCCCCCTCCCTTCTTTTTTTAAGTTTTTTCTCAGCATAGTGAGCATCACGTTAATCAGTTATCCCATTGATTTCAAAATTATCAACCTGAAACTCATGTTCATATGGTTTCCAGAAATTGTTAATCGTTCATTTGAATATTCAAATATTCAAACGACTTTCCTTCAAATATTCAAACAATTTCCAGAAAATTGCCAATAGTACATATTCAAATATTAAACCTCAACTGAAAAAAACTAATTCCAATTAACGCGCCATTTTGTATGTAAAAGTTTTGAACTCAAACTTTAATTATAAAAATCTTAACAGTAATCAATAATTATAACTCGAAGCTTATCATTCGTTTCAGACGCTTGCCATGATATGATTCATGAAATCAGAAATCATAACTTATAAACATTGTCTCAATTATGATGAAGCTTTGAATTCATTAATCGACTTGTTCTATAGCTCATATACATGATTTTGTCGAATTCTTAACAATTACTGGATCATCGTCCATAATTTCTAGAAAATCAATTTGCCCTTTCTCCTTCAGTGAATTATGTTCTGGGGTAAATTTGAGCTTTGTTTTCACCTCCTGTAGCCAGAGTTCACGATTTGTCTTTCAGTTGTTTAAGAATTTCAACGTTTCTCAGTAGAAATTCATCATCAAATTCTCGTAAAACATCAGAACTATTGTTCCGACCATCACCATCATCTCTCTGATCCTAACTCAAGTTGCTAACATCCTTTTCTCATTTAGGAAATGAGAACATCGAGGTTTTCTGCTAAAACCTCCCACATATCCTTTTGAGCTAACAACATTCTTCTCTAAGCTTGACGACACGAACATCGCGTTTTTCTTTCCAGAATCACCAGGAACCTTCTCCATCCTTTTCTAAATTCAGAGAATACGGATGGCGCCAATTGATGAAGAACAAAATTCCACTAGCCTAGGATGAGATTTTGTTCATCACTATAGAATCTAGCTAAAGAATAAGAGAATTGCGTGATGATTCGAATGTTTTCATTGATTAACAAGATCCGGTACAATTTCAGAATCTGGAGAGAGAAACACACACATAAAGGTGTATCATCTCTCATTCCTACCAAAAGTCCTCTCCATCATGAGAAAATCTTCTATTTATACTAACTATTCCTATCGCAAGTTCTTCTCCTTCAGTCGGATGCACTTGCTCTCCATTTGCTTGCAATTGCATCTTCTTTTTTAAGAGACACTTTTCTTGGCTATCACTTGCAAGTTTATCTTTAATCATATGCCTTTTTTGGCATTTGCATATCCAACTTTGACCTTCCCTCATCAATAAGGATGCATAAAAATTGAGCAATTTGTTTGGTCTCTTATGACCACATCTTTTAGAAGATGTATGGTGGCCAACCATTTTCATGATCCATTGGATCAGTTCTATCGTATACGTATATCTTATTTTTTAGAAAGAAAGTGTTTGCTCATGACAACCACTAAATTTTTATTCATAACATGGACCATATCCACACATAACATTGTTTCATGCACATACTCTTTTTTCTTGAAGATTCTACAAGTAATATTTTTTCAAATGAACACCATTCCAAGGTCGCACCAACTGATTCCCATCTCCATCTTCCAAAAGGTATGACCCTTTATTTAACAACTCCGACACTTTATAAGGTCCTTCCCATTGTACTCCCAACTTTCATTTGGAGTCAACCCTGCTAACATCATTATTCCTTAGTGCCAAATCTCCTTCCTTGAATTGATAAACCTTAGCATGGGCATTATAATATTTTTCCATTTCCGACTTGTATCGGCTTTCCCTGATGGTGGCCATTTCTCGTCGCTCCTCCAACAGATCCAAATAACGTCGTAGTTCTTTATCATTGTCTCTCTCTTCAACCATCCTATGTGTAGGCAATCCTATTTCCGCTGGTATAACAGCCTCAGTTCCATACGTTAAGCTAAATGGAGTTTCACCATTACTTGTATTAGGCATGGTACGATGTGCCCATAACATATGCGAGAGCTCATCTACCCATCCTCCTCCAGTCTTATCCAAACGCACCTTGATGCCCTCAACTAAACTTCTATTCACATGTTCCACCTGTCCATTTGCCTGAGGGTAGGCAACAGATGCGAAAATTTGTATTACCCCCAACTCTTGACACTATCCTTTGAAAGGTTCATCCGCAAATTGCTTCCCATTATCGGATACTATATGCAACGGTAACCTAAACCGACAAATGATGTATTCTCACACAAATTTCTTCACATGTTGACCGGTGATGCTTGTGACCGCCTTCGCTTCCACCCATCTAGTAAAATAATCAACTGTAACTATGAGAAACTTAACACGACCTGCTGCATCTGGAAATGGCCCCACAATATCAATCCTCCATTTTTGGAAAGGCCATGCAGTCGTGACCGGCACAAGTTCATGTTTTGTCTTTAAACTAACTAGTGCATGTCGCTGATAGCTATCGCACTTCCGAAGTTCTTCTGCGACCAACTTATGCATTCCTGGCCAATAATAGCCCAAAATTGTTAACTTGTTAACCACCATACAAGGCCCCATGTGATTCCCACATATGCCCCCATGCACTTCCTGAAATACACATTTTGCCTCTTCTTTTGTCAAACATCTTAAAAGCGGACCCAGATAGGTTTTCCGATACAAGGTTCCATTTTGCCATTGATATTGCAAAGAATTGACACGAACTTTTCTTGCATGTTCTCTATCTTCCTGCAACTGTCCTTTCGTTAAATACTTCAAAATAGGCATAAACCATGTCTCACTTTCTACTTGAACTGCAACAACCTATTTTGCCACAACCAACGGTTCTTCCAAAACTTCTACCCGTATATCCTTAGCTAAATGTTGAAACAAAGTTGATGCCAACTTGCTCAACACATCCACTTTTTTATTTTTTCCCCTTGGCACATGTACCACTTCACAACCCGCAAATGAATTCATCAAAGCTTTAACTTGTGCTAAGTAAAGTGCCATAACAACACTCTTAGCTTCATATTCCCCCTTAATGTGATTTGCTACCAACAATGAATCCACATGCGCTTTTACATTTACTGCCCCCAACTTCTTAGCCAATATCAACCCTGCACTTAAAGAAGTACCACATACATATTTAGATTAAACCACTTCCAGCCCCTGACATATCCTTCCATTTTTTTACAAGAATAATCAAAATGAAATGATATTAGGTCAAAAATTTGAAACCTAACCACCTGCTAATAATGCCTCATATTCAACTTCGTTATTGGACACACTAAAATCAAATTTTAACGCATATGTCAGTTCATCCCCTTCCGGACTAATTAATAATAAAGATTCCATGTAAACCAAAACATATGTACACCTTTAATAAAAACTTCTAAGAAAAATATACTTATTACATAATAACAATAATTCAGACAAACCTGCCCCCGCTCCATCTTCACTAGACGACCCATTTGTAAATAGCTTCCATCCATCCGTTGCTAAAATGTGTTGTATTTCAGAACTGCTATTATTTGTATCTTGCAACACACATCCAACTGGCATTTCTACCAAAAAATCAGCTACCACTTGTCCTTTTACCGCCACTCTTGGCTTGAATTGAATATCATACTGACCTAACTCAATTGCCCATTTTACCATTCTCCCTGACACCTCCGGCTTTTGTAATACTTGACTCATGGAAGAAGTTGTTAAGACCTCAATTGTATGTGCCTGAAAGTACCCCCGTAAACGTCTTGCCGCTAATACAAACGCCAATACTAACCTTTCCATAGGAGAATACCGCACCTCATAGTCTTTAAGAACCTTACTGACATAATAAATGGGCATCTGTTTTGTCTCCGCTCGACCACTAAAACCGAACTGACTGCACCTTCTGATGCAACCAGATACATATGCAAAGTTTCACCAATTACTGGAGCAGTTAATATCGGAAGTGACATTTCAATACTTGTCTTTAACACCTGCATAAAAGGTAGTGACTTTTCCGCAGCTTTAGAAATAAATCTTTGTAAAGCGACCATCCTTCCATATAAAACTTGTACATCCTTAACAATAGATGGTGACCCCATCTGTAGAATTGCATTGACTTTGTCAGGACAAGCGCGGATTCCTTCATTATCCACCATCATTTCTAAGAATTTTCCCGCATCCATTCCAAAAGAACACTTTTTCGGATTTAACTTCATGTTTATCTCTTTGAGTTTCGCAAATGTCTCTTCAATATCCTTAAACATTTCTTCTTCCTCTTGGCTTTTAATAACAATATCATCCACACAGTCCTCTAGATTTCTTCCCACTTTCTTATAAAATGCCCAGTCCATAAGACGTTGATAAGTTGCACCTGCATTTTTAAGGCCAAAAGGCATTTTCTTATAGCAAAACATCCCCTTTCTTGTTATAAATGAGGTCTTATCCTCATCCTCAACCGCCATTTGTATCTGGTGATATCCCTTATACGCATCTAGAAAACATTTCCATCAAAAACCCACAACCGAATCTACCATAAGATCTATTTCCGGCAGGGGATAACAAACTTTTGTGCATGCATTATTTACATCTTTAAAGTCAATACACATCTGCCACGATCCGTCAGGATCCTTTACCAACACCGGATTTGACACCCATTTTGTATATTGTATTTCCCGCAAAATTCCTACTTCACCAACTTTTTAACTTCTTCATTTACTACATTCGCTCGCTCATTACCCACCCCCCCCCCCCTTTGCCTCTACTGAATAGGTTTACTACCGGGATATAAGGCCAAACTATGTCCTGCCAATGACCGTGGCACCCCCTTCATATCCGAAGGTTCCCAAGCAAACACATCCACATTCTTCTTTAATAACACATATAGCTTTTCACGTCCGAATTTCGACAAACCATTCCCTATCTGTAATTTTTGGTCCGGAAACTTCAAATTAATTGCCCAATTTACTACTTTCCATCTCTTTCCGATCAACCATTTCTGAATCTGTATGAACAGCAACATCGTGAATCTGCACACCCGGATCCGAAATTAGAGTTGCGATTCCCATCGGTGTAGGAAACCTAATCATACCATGTACCACTGATATTTCAGCCCCCAACCATCTCAGGATAGGCCTCCCCAAATTAACATTGTGCACAGATGCTGTTGATACTACCAAAAATGTGACATCCAGCTTTCTTACATGCTACCCATTTCCTATAATAATAGGTAGAGTTATTTCTCCTATAGGTCTAACTACTTCTCCCGCAAATCCAATTAGAGGTATGCTAGTCAGTCGCATCTGTGAACATATGGCAGGACCCATCTTACGAAAATAATATTCATAAATAATCTCAGTCGCACTCCCACAATCAATATAAATCCTTTTTACCACGAACTCCCCTATCTTTGCAGATACTATTACCGGTTCCTCAGTTGCCATTTGCTCTAAAATTGGTTGAAAAGTTATTTCTTAATACTTCCAGTCCACCTGGTTTATTAGTCTTACACCGAACATTCCGATATTGATCTGATCGCTGCACTTGCACCATATGGATTACATGTGCATTCCCCGTTACATCGCTCCTTATTATTTTGACCAAGTGTCCTAACTTCCCTGACCTTACCGCCTTATCAATCTCTCGCTTCAAGGTCCAACACATATCCGTATCATGACCTCTATCCTTTTGATATTCACAGTACTTATCCAAATTTCTGGTGGGCGCAGTTCTTATCTTGGATGGCATGGGCAGATTCACCTTTTTAGTTGCTAAAATTTGACTCGGGGTTTTAATTAAGTCTACAAACTTCGCACCTCTGTTATCCACATATGTATTTTTTGGAGGCCATCCAAAATTCCTACCTCTAAGAGGAGGTACTCGCAACCATTTATTTTGTGGGACAGACCCTGCCCCTCTTACAGATCCACCATTCCTCCGCCTAAAAGGAATAAAGCCCTATCGCATCTGATTAGATCTTCCATCCCCATCATTTAAGTATACACATGCGTTCTTACCCCTTAGGAAAGCCCTTGCCTTATCCATTAAAACATCCATTGATCTAGGTAATTCCTCATGCAATTTTTCCACCAGCTGTGCACATCTTACCCCATGACAAAACCCCGAAATTCACAACTAATCACCTGCTCCTTCAACCCGCATGCTTTCCTTGTTAAACCTTGTGATAAAATCTTCGATTGATTCACTATATTTTCGCCATATATTGTGCACTTTCGTTGTGTCCTTCATACACCTCTTTTGTTGACTAAATTGACAAAAAAACTTATGTTTTAAGTCTTCAAAATTTTCAACCTGGCCCGTTGGTAAGGAATCAAACCCACCCTTGCGATCCTCATAAAAGTCTGCACGAACATGTGACACCATATCTCTTCTGACCAGTCCTCCAGATGAGCTGTCGAATAAAACTCAAACACATGGTCATCCGGATCCGTCAATCCGGTGTACTTACCCACAACCGAAGGTAGTTTTAATTATTTTGGAAACACAGCCTCAGAAATCCATGGTGCAAATTTGGATTGTGAAATCATAGATTGAGGCATATATGGGATAGTATAATCTGTCTCCACAACATTTTCGAAAAATACATATAGGTTTTATTATAACTTAGCACTTTAATTTATAAATCCTTCACCAAATATATATTTTTTTTGAAGGATTTCGTAAAATGAACATTCTGTGAAATACACATAAACACCATAATCTCAACAGATTATCTCAGACACATGTACCTGTCACCGTAGTATTCTTGTCATAACCATGCCTTTCCATATTTTGAACAGGATAATCTTCCTCATGCGTATATTCGTTCAAACACACTTGATTATTCCTTTCCTTCACAAATCCTACCTCCCTCTGTGTACTGCGTTTCTGATCTGCACTTTCTTCCATCCGCTTAACGTCTTCACTCAACTGCCTCTTTTTTAACTGCTATATCAATGCCTTATTTCGAGTTAAGAATTCAACATCAAACTCTGTTAACTGATAGTACTCCTTGTAAGTGATACTTTATTCGTAGCATCCTAATTCACTAGTGTGAACCATTTTGATGGACTGGATCCCCTACCGTCTACCTCATGTCCTCCTTTCCCCGAAGAACTTGAATCAGGAATTGTTTTGGAATTCGGCGTAATTGTACCACGATCCATTTGTGATATTGCAGAGTATTTCGTCTTAGGAGTAAAGGATAAATCTGGAATTGCATCACGCTTGAACAAACTTTCTTCCCCGCTCTTCACTCCCGACGAAGAACTAACAATCGTTTTAGCTAAATCACCCAACGATTCCATTACGTTTGAAGAAATCGAGCCAAATCAGGTGAAGAATTGTAATGAATAATGAGAAGATTTAAGTAGAAATGTAAGATTGTATTGATTTTCTAGAGAGAGAAATTATACAGATGCTTATGTAATATCAAGGTTACAAATGACATCTGACCCTTAATCTCTACAATTCTTCGAGTATTTATAGGCCTCGGTCTTGATTCCTCAGCCTCGCATCTGCATCATAGCATCTGCCTGTATCTTGCAAGACACTTCAAACAGAAGCATATCCGAAGGACTTGGAAGCAAGTGGTTGGATGTGTATAACACATCCGAATCATCCTTTACTTTATCAGTCGTCAACAACAGGCTTCACGGTCGTCCGACCATCGTAGCCAGTTTTTAATTTTTCATTATATTTTTTATCTTTTTTTTCACCCCTATAAATTAGGGGTGTTCAGAAACAGGATAAACCGAACCAACCCGTTTAAACCAAGTCAAATTGTCTCTTTAGTTTGGTTACTAAAATTCTGGTCCGGATTACGGTTTTAAAATTAAAAAACCGGATAATACGGTCCGGATTACGGTTTTTGGGTTTAGACCGGATATAGAAACCGGACCGGACCGTATTAAATATAATTTATAGTTTTTTAATTGGCAAAAGTGAATAGGAAGCCGTCAAGTATACAATTTAAATGCAAAACTTATAATAACTAACTCGTTTTGATTCAAAACAATTGAATCATTTTATTTTCATAGTTATAGATCGGTCTCCCTCCAATAAGATCAGTGCTAGCTAATCTCCGTCTGCATATCCATCTACACATAAATCTTAAAATCTATTCATCACGTTTTTTTTACTCTTCAAGTCAAGTACATAAATGCAATACAACAAGATCAGTATTCTATTGGATCAAATTGATCTAAATACTTATCCAACAAAATTATATGGGTAATATATCTATTGATGAAATATTATGAAATATTATGAAATATTAAATCTCGAAAAATTTCTCATATTCTCCATTACAAATCTCCCATACGTGAATCTGCTCAATTTGAATACGAGCAACATGATAGACGAGTTTATAGATTGGCATATTTCCTCAAAAGCTCAAAATATTAGATGAATGTCATTTTTTTTACCAGTGCAAACCAGGAAAACCGTAATTCAAACCGGAAAACCGGTTTGACCGGTCCGGATAAACTGAAACAATCCGGTCGGTTTGGTTTATGATTTTTCAAAACCGTATATTCCGGTTTGGTCTAAAAATGTTGTCAAAACCGGACCAACCGGACCATGAACACCCCTACTATAAATAGCACACCATTACAACTACAATCTTCACACCTTTAATTTCCTTTACTATTTTTTGAATTAAAGTTATCAAGCATGACTCGTCTTCCTCCTCTAACACTACTATTAACATAAGCACAAGACTTTAAACCTCGATCTGAATGGAAATGTATTGTGACAATCCAGAGAATTTAGGTCAAACCCTAATTATATATATACGTGCAATTAATTAATTCATTGTTTCCATTAGACTTAATTAATAAATTAGGTGATCTTACATGAAAATGTGTTTATATTCTAACTTGACTTGACCATGTCCGTATCGGAAATCGACCCGTTACGAATAAGAACATTCGTTCTCATAAAAACGGAATTTCAATTAACAAGAAATATAAAATAGTCATTCTATATTTTTCAATTTAATGTGTTACGTTGTAACATTATCAAAACAACCTTGTGTTAAGCGTATTTTCAAAACTTGTGTTCACAATCCATTCACACAACGCTTAACATTCAATATTTAAACAATTAATATTTCTCAAACCTCATTCATCTAAATTTCTATTTAGAATTAACAATGAGTTTTAGCAATAATTTCAAAACATTCATTTAGTTTCTTTAACCATTATCAATCAAAAACACTAATTGGTTAGTCAATAACGAGATTTAAGACTTGAATATCATCTCCTTCATCATACCACCCTGCATGAAAAACCATTCGATTTTAAAACCGACCAGGTCCAGTTCGGTGACCTGGCGCGATTCGATTATCCGGCCCAATAACTAATTAGGCCCATTATACGACCCAACCTTTTTCTTTTTTTCTTGACTCGGCCTAAGCCTTTGCGACCCATGAGATCGATTGCGACCGAGTTCCCGTATGCGGCTGAATACCCCGTTGCCTACCGATTTCCTTGATTCGGTCGAACCCGAGTTCGACCCAGTTACCTTTCATAATACAGTGTGGAACCGAATTCCACTACCCAACTAAACTATAATTTTTCCTCCTAATTCACACATGCCAAATTCATTTGATCCTCATCTAACCTAGGATGTCCCCTAGATGCCAAGCAACTTTCTTCCTTAAGTACAATTAGATTATTTATCCAAAAGTTAATACCATAAATCAAAATTCTTGTCCCCTTTGTTCCCTCCTAACCGATTTCTAGCACCCACCACAAGACCCCATCACTTGACCATTTCCATTGTGTTAGTGAACCAAGCTGAAGACCACACCTCCATCTTCTCTTAGTGCTCGAACTCGAGCCGGCCCCTATACGGTTTGAGCTTAAACCCTAACCAAGACACTCAAACACCCCTCCTCTACTTAACTATTCTCCTACTTATTCCACCCATTTACTAACACTAATTCATTTACAAGAAAACACACAAATACTCTCCTCTCAACTCCCCTTTTTTTCTCTCTCGGATCCAACACACCACCACCGAATCCATTTCTCTAAAGGATTTCTGTCACCTTTTCGTCATCACATTCAAGCTTCTTCGATCCCTCCATCTTTCAATATCAAGAGTGGGTTTGGAGGTTAAATTGGAAGCTAATCAACAACTCATTTTATCATAAACCGAACCCGAGGAAGCTTGTAGTGAGACATTTCTTATTCTTTATTTTCTATCATTCTTAAGTATATTCATGCTCAAACCCATGTTCCTTCAAGTCTTGATATTTGTTATGTTTTGACTAATTAATAATATGTGTTTCTAGACTAAACACTTTAATGGATTTATGTTTTGGTTAATATCATATTTTAGTGTCTTGTATATATTTACTTGCATATTCATGTTTAATACTTTATTTTTGTCGTTATTTGGTTCATAGATAATTTTCATGTTAAAAACCTAAATGAGTATGTTCATAATTGTTCAAATGGTGAAAAATGGTTTTGTATGACAAAGTATATATATGTTTTGCCCCATAAATGATAAATTGTGAAAAATGTATTTTTATGATGTCATATTGTTTAAGACATGTTACATATGAATATCTAATGGAAAATAAATTATAAAGGACTACACGAAAAATTCTTAACATGAACTTTATGGTTAGTCTTTGTATAAAATGATTTTTGTAGTCATATTATAATAACAAAATGCTGTTTTTTTTAAAAAGAGATGCTAAACATAAAGAAATGTTAAAACCTTGTAATTTTATTTCATAAAATCTATTTAAATTGAGTTAATTATGAAATTATCTATTACTTGTCATATGTTGTGTATGATACTTTAAAAACCTTTGTTAATAAATTACCAACTAGTTTTCTAAAGTCACTTTTGGCCCTAAAAGAATCTAAGTTCAAAAACAGGGTTTTCGGGACCCGAAAATCTTAATTTTCCAAAGTATTTAAAAATCATGAGGTGTATAGGTTCTGATCCAGAAAAGTAGATAGACTTACATTTTATAAATAAAATTTATGATGCTAACCAAAAATGAAAAATAATATTTTGGAAAGAAACCGGATAAAAACTATGACTTTCGGTAACTCAAAAACCTTAATTTTAGCAAGTTGAATAATCACCGACAAGCTTGAAAATTTAGAAAATAAAATCATATTAAAGCTGCCCCTAAACATATTCCAAGTGTTTAGAAAACTCAAACAATCATAAAACGATTCATAGACGTGAAACCGACACCATTACTGGGTAAACCGGCAGTCAAATTCGTGAAATATAAATTCTTATATTTTGAAATTATTATTTCATAAAAATAAGTATATTTTTATGTGTCTTAAATATATTCCAAGAAAAAGCTATTAATATTGCGTTTTGTTGCACGGTAGAAATCGCGTATTTTGAACTCTATTAATGTAGTAATTTACATATTATTTTTGTAGGTTCAAAACCTTATAAATATGTAATTAAATTAAATATTTATATACTTCATGACGTCATGTGAGAATAACCATATATTATTCAATATAAATATTTTCCTTTTATTTTTCGGATGCAAAACCCTAATTTATATTTATTTATTCAAATAATTATATTTCTACACTTAACCTTATTTGTTGACAACAAATAACTATTCAAAGATTTCCAATGATACAATCGGGTAACAAAAGTCAAGACTTGACCAAAGAAGATTGGGTAATATAACCTTTACCCAATGAGACCAACTTTAAATGTCTTAATATTATATTGTAGATGTTGGGTTTCTGACAGTGGTATATGGGTGCCCGGTGACGTTAAAAAAAACTTATCCGTTAGATTAAAACGGATTAAACCGGTAATCCGTTTACGCAGCGGAATAAATAAATTTTACTAATTTTAGACGCGTAAACCGTTGGTGTCGAAATCGTGTCAACAGGATCACGATCACCAAAATCACACAAACACCATTTCGCGTTACACCGGTTAACGCGAAAACACTAACGATTACATTAATCGAAATTAAACATGTAAACTAGAACTGAGTTTAGATATGCTTTCGCGGTGTTCTAACAAACGTTAGGACACCGAGGGTTAACAAGATTACGCTAGGGTTTCACGAAAAAAACAATCCGAACCGGCGGATTAAATCGTTGCAAATCGCGAATACCGTCTCAAACGGATTCGTTGAGAATAGCAACGATACGGTTTATGGTGGCAACAAGCGAGCACCAATCGAATCGAGACGGTGTTGGCGGCTAGGGTTTAGCCGGGCGATTACCCCGATTATTATGACGAGGGATCGCACTCATAAAATTGTGACGACGATGATTTACCGGTGAGTGGTGATAAAAACTCGTCGTGGTGAAACGGAGCTATGCTAGGTCGCGACGGCGACCTACGGTTTGACAGCGGCGACTGCCCTATGAAAGGGGTTGGCGTCGCCTAAGGTGAATCATGGGACGATGGTGATTATCTTACCTTGATCAATCACGCGAAAGGGATCGTCCGGTCGCTTCTCGTCTAACACCGTCTTCTAGGGTCCCACCAAGGAAGCGCGACGGCAAAAGATGGAGAGGTTGCTTGTGTGAAGGAGAGGAACGAGAGAGAGAGAGAGAGAGAGAGAGAGAGAGAGAGAGAGAGAGAGAGAGAGAGGGCGGCGGCACTAAGAAGTGGCGCAGAGAGGGAGAGGGTGTGAATGAGCAACCAAAACTCTAATCCTAGCCCTCCTTATATAGGCAACATAGTTGCATCTAGCCCCCTTTCTCGTTTTTCTTTAATTGCAAGCAACCACCAAAGTTTACGATTTATTAATAAAACATCTTTTATTAATAAACACACATGTCGTAAACTACGAGAAACACAAATAACTATTTATTTGTTTCACCGTAAAATGACTACAAGAAACACAAATAACTATTTAAATGTTTATTAATCATAGATAAACATTTAATTAATTATATATATTTCCGTAAATTACCGGTTAGCCGAGTAAGCGGAATTTTTATCTCGTTGCCCCCAGTGTAACTCTTTACGGGTCTAACCGGGTCGGGTTCTTGGTGTTGTCGGGTCTGGACATCCAATATTCAACAATCTCCCACTTGGATAGAGTCCGAAAACATTTGAAGAAACAGTCAGAGGTGCTCTAGCTACACATGGTTGTCCCAACCAGTTATGACACTTCAAGTCAGTAACCAATGTATATCTACAAACTCGCGTTGTAGTTTAGACTTATGGTAATTCAAAGTCGTTAGTTCCTTTCTGTATAAGACATCAATTGAACAAAAGACATGGATTTAATTCATTCTCTTTAATGTTCAATCATTCTGTTTCTCGTGCATTAGTTCGAAGTGATCCAAGCAAACACACTGTAAGTTTGGGTAAGGCCTTACACTTAACACTTGGAACTCACGAGAGGGCCCAGGATGTCTAGCTGTTACATTATTAGTGCAAGAGTACAAAATCCCATCTTGACTACATATAGCTCCCACTAAGCTTCAAATCCATTCCCAAAATTAGTCTTTTCTGGCAGTTACGCGACAACGTATACTACAATCAAAGAACAGTCTTTGGCAAACGGGAGGTAGCATATGTATCTTAGGTCAAAGGACACTTTTGAGTATACCATTTAATCAAATTCATCTTATGATTAAATCCATGAAGACAATTTGATATGAATTACATCACAATGTCATTCTCTAATGAGGTCTGTGAGTCTGGAGAGTCAACCCTTTAAGTCCAGAGTCAGAATAGTCATAGATCAGTTTTGTTCCCACAAATTAGATCGACAACGTACGGTTTTAGAATATTTCACTAAATATTCATGGATGTTTAAAACATATAAAATTCAAACAAGTTTCGCAGAATTCGAAATCTGCATCTAACTCTTTAGATCAGATTGAAAGATTTGGTGCAAACGTTAAAGTTTGACATCCCAACACTAAAGTAGAACATCAATGTAGCTCAGAATTCAGGTAATACATAACAGTATTAGCTTATTGATCAAACTTGATCGATGGAACAGTGAATTCTCGTGCTAAGTTCTTTGCCTGTGTTTAGGTTTTGCCCGTTTAAGTTGTTTCATTAGTTTTGGTGTTTCTCATGAATAGCAAAAGTATTTAAGTGCATTTGAACGCGTGATAAAAATCGTGCCCTTGGTATGCACACGGATTACTGTGTTATAACAATGGCATGTTAATTGATTATTTACAGAATCAAATTAAGCTTCTTTGAATGTACCCTTACATTCATGGTTCAAAACTTCACTTAAGGTGGCTAGTTGTTCAGTGAGTATGCTCAAGTACTCATCATGAACATTCATCATCATTAAGATAAGTTGAGATGATTAGGTTTTTCCAGCTTGTGTTATTTGTGTAACTCTTTACAGTGACACTCATGCAACATCCCTATGTTGGATAGTTCTCGTTTCATAACTAGTATGACACGACTTGTTTCAAGAAATTGAATATATATCTGAGGATGCCATTCTGAGATGTTTTTCAATTGTGGGATGTTCTTGAAACTTGGAGATAAATTTGAGGCTTCATTACAAGTTTAAATCAGTAAACTTGAATGAACATAGGATCAACACTCAATCTTTATCCCGATAAGGATTGATGGTGATGCTCCCACTTGCTTTGTGTAGACGATGCATTCTTATAATCATCCTTCTTTTAAACCGTTAGGATATTTTGTTTTGCAAGAGAACTTCTTAACAAAGGTTCTTCGTTTACCAGAACGAAGTCATTTAGTTTCATAAACTTAGTTATGAATCTAAATTGATTAATATCCAGTTGTCATGTCACATACATGAGATAGCAAGATGAAATCAAACTACCAGAGTTTGATGGTATGCTATATACAATCATCTTTATGTTTGAAAGGTGTTGTGTGCAAGACGCCATGATGATTATTCTATCAGAGTATTGAGCCTAATTGGGGATTGTGAATTCAATCCAATGACCAACCAATAATGGAAGATTTTATACAAGTAAAATCCTCATTGAGTTCCATTTGGAATTATCAATCATTTAGAATGCTAACATTCATGTTTTCAACATAGCAACAACGTTTGTTATGAAAAGATGTTTGTCTAATGAGTCTTGAATAATTACAAGATTCATAGTGCACTATCCGGTCATTCCTATAGAAATCAAGTTCCTTTGATAAGGAATTTAGATGCCCATGCATCAAAAGGTGGACGTGCATAACTCAAACTTGGTCTCCTGCAAGACTTCCTCTTGGAACCAATTTGAGTTGCAAGTGATCCAAGAGGAAATGATTCGTGGGTATAAGGTGTCAACGGTGGCCATAGGCATGTCATAAGTCATGTGTTTATTAGTTTCAAATATGAAACTTAATCCTTATAATGTAAGCAACAGGTTCTTAGTAGGATTTTAACACTTATGAGTACAAGCTAGTTGTGATCATTGACTTTTAAGGTGTTTGTATTTATATATATGTTCCTGACCATAATGGTCATATGCATAACATAATCAAACAGGTGACTGTGTTACATAAGCAGCGTTTGGTGATTTGAACTTTTACAAACATGTGTTTGAACTCAGCAAAGGACCTATTGTTTGCATTGACGAAATCAAGCAAGTGATTTCAGAAAAGTTCAACTTCATTTTATGATTTCTCAAGCTACATAATTCAAATCCATAAGGTTCTATGAATCAAGGTAGGTTGAATATTCTTGTTGTAATAAGTACAATGAGAATGAGAGACGTCATGGCCTTAATGGATTAAGACAGAACAATGGTTCTTCTTTTGCATTTAGGCTAGTCTCATGATCATTAAATCAATAGCACCAGGTTTAGCATCATGTTATATATGTTTGAATCTAACCTACCAACTAAGTGAAACATTTTCAAATGTAGAAAAACCATGCATATCAACAAGTTTAAACGAGAAACTTTAGTGCATGTTTGAGAGTCAAACAAAAGCAAAATTGTATCATCTTGGACCCCGCCAGGGAAAACAAATAACTTGTTTAAAGATACTACCAAGAATTAAAACCGACGTGATCTTTATTCAAAGTTTGCAATCATGCAAAGATGTTATGTCTTCTTGGTTGTTTTGCTTTCTATGACTTCACGTTCCTACAAAATGTAAAGTATGTCAAACATATATTTTGAAGGAACAAGTGAAGTGTTTATAACATGAAGTAACTAATATATACCTCCCGAAGCGCCTGCATCGGCTTTCTTCACCTTGGCAAGATATTCAGGGCAGTTTCTCTTCCAGTGCCCCATCTTGTTGCATTCGAAGCACTGGCACTCAGCTTGCGGCGGTGTCTTCGAAGCCTTTGACTTGCCTTTTGCGGTGCTACTTAGATCCTCTAGCAGCAGCGCCCTTGCCCTTCTTCATTTGCCTAGGCTTCCTCTTAACCTTAGGTTTCTTGACACCTCCGGATCGGATGGCGAGCACATCATTTGACTTGCCTTTGCTGTTCTTACCATTGAGAAAATTAATCTTAGCGTTCTTCAACATACCGTGAAGCTCAGTCACTGTCTTAACCAGGTTGTTCATATTAAAATTGATCCAGAAAGGAGTGAACGCGCTGGAAAGAGAGTGAAGGATCAAATCTGTCGCCATTTACTGAGGAATGACGTAATCGAGCTTCGCAAGTCAGTCGATGTAACCCTTCATCTTAAGAACATGGGCGCTGACAGGACTGCCTTCAGCAATTCGAGAGGTGATGAGCCTGACAATGGTTTCATAGCGTTCCTGTCGGGCCTGAGTTTCAAACATGCCCTTAAGTTCCCCGATCATCTGAAACGGTGTCCTGTCAACCATGCTATTCTGAATATCAGTAGACATGGTTGCCAACATGAGGCACGCAACTGAGTTGGCATCCTTTTCAGTGCCTCATGTGCAGCGCGAGCAGCCACAGTATTATTTGCGGGTGCTTCGGGCACCCTCGGACTCCAACACATGTTATTTGTTGGCCATTTGCTGGACAATTTTCAGATTTCGATGCCAGTCAAGGAAGTTGGTGTCATCAAGTTTATCCTTCTCAAGGAGAGACTTGAGCTAGAAAACCTCTTTGTTAGCAGGAGGATTAGCCATCTGAAACAACAGGCAATTCATTTAGTGTTTCGATGTATTATTCGTATTAAAAAACGGCAAGAAAATTTCAAATAGGAATATCGGAACCTAATTAGTAGTCGACCCACAAAGGCAGCGTTAAATGCAATCATAGGTCACTAAGTAATCGGATGGACAACGATTATCTCTTGTGAAAGCCAGGCACAACTCCCGTTTATGAGGCTTTCGCGAATTAATTTGCAAAATACGTTTAGCGTCATCCATGCCAATTTTGTCTACGAATGACCAGATATACGGTGTTGAAATACTCCAGTACACAAGGTACTTGTAAAGAAAATGATAGATGTCCTCAGTGGTCAGTGTGCATGCACGGTGTTGAAATACTCCAATGCACACACCTTGGAAGATACCCTGAACACCAAGTGTGATGTTGAAATACTCCAACACTGATGCATTGGTAAATATGTTCCAAGTTAGACTTGACTAGGATGGCATAATCTATCCGTTTTGCGGCTTACCAGATAGGATTAATTAGTCAGTTTTTAATTAATTAAAAGTTTGACTAAGCTTATACAAGAACCCTATCTCACTCGGGACAGTCAATTCAATAACCTCCTTATTAAAGACTACGTGTCGCGAGACAATAATCAATTATCAAAAGTACGATATTTAAAGATTGAAAAATTCGAGTTCATAGTCGAATAAAATTGGTTATGAAATATCGAGTCTGAGTAAATAGTAGGACTCGAACCAATTGATTGTAAAACAGTTTTAACCGTTTAAAACTTAGTTTGGAGTTTCAGTTGGCGCGTTAAACGATTTAAGACAAGCAACCAAAACACACATGCAAACAAACACATATTCGGCTTGAGAGGTTTCGACATTGTCAGAGCCTAATGATAATGACAATGTCGAAGAAGGTCTGGGATAAAAATAAAATCAACCGCAAGGATGAGTCGGTTGATCCTAACGCTCCCACTGGCTTCATAAGCTCTCCTTGATGGATTAGAATACGTCGGTCTTCTGGTTGTGGATACTTGCCATACTAGGAAGTGTCATTTGACAAGAACACTTGCTACGATAGGGAAGTCGCATCAATGCTCGTCACGCTCATTTAGGGCGAAGGTGAGCATTTACCATAAAATAGAATATAAACCTAATCTATTTAGATACAACTTTTGAACCCAAAAATAAGTGGGCCAATCCAAAACCAAAATACAAGTGGACCAATAATGGGTTAAACCAAACACGACAACCAATCTTGACCATAATATGGGTCTAGCCGAATACGCGCGTTAAACAATCAATTAACGAATTGAAAACGTTTGGTGGAAATAAATTGACCAAAAATTTCTAAAAGCAATTCGTTATACTTTCACGGCTTTCGTGTTTAAACTCCAGTTCGCGAAATCCACCGGTTTAAAACCGACCGGTTAGGGTTTGCGTGTGGTGATCTAGGCTCTAATACCACTGTTGGGTTTCTGACAGTGGTATACGGTTGCCTGGTGACGTTAAAAAAAACTTATACGTTAGATTAAAACATTACCGACCGGGTTTAGTAAATTAAGAGTTAAAACGGATTAAACCGGTAATCCGTTTACACAGGGGCATAAATAAATTATACTAATTTTAGACGCGTAAACCGTTGGTGCCGAAATTGTGTCAACAGGATCTTGATCACCAAAATCACACAAACATTATTTCGCGTTAAACCGGTTAACGCGAAAACACTAACGATTACATTAATCGAAATTAAACATCTAAACTAGAACTGAGTTTAGATATGCCTTCGCGGTGTTCTAACAAACGTTAGAGACACCGAGGATCAACAAGATGATGCTAGGGTTTCACAAAAAAAACAATCCGAACCGGCGGATTAAATCGTTTGCAAATCGCAAATACCGTCTCAAACGGATTCGATGAGAATAGCAACGATACGGTTTATGGTGGCGACAAGCGATCACCAATCGAATCAAGACGGTGTTGGCGGCTAGGGTTTAGTCGGGCGATTACCACGATTATTATGACGAGGGCTCGCACTCATAAAATTGTTACAACGACGATTTACCGGTGAGTGGTGATAAAAAAAACGTCGTGGTGAAACGGAGCTACGCTAGGTCGCGGAAAAAGATGGAGAGGTTGCTTGCATGAAGGAGAGGAACGAGAGAGAGAGAGAGGGTGGCGGCACTAAGTTGTGGCGCAGAGAGGGAGAGGGTGTGAATGAGCAACCAAAACCCTAATCCCTAGCCCTCCTTATATAGGCAACATAGTTGCATCTAGCCCCCTTCCTCGTTTTTCTTTTATTTGCAAGCAAACACCAAAGTTTATGATTTATTAATAAAACATCTTTTATTAATAAACACACATGTCGTAAACTACGAGAATCACAAATAACTATTTATTTATTTCACCGTAAAACACTATTCGATAAATCGAAATGTTTTTCTCCGTTTTATTATCGCAAGGATAATTATTCGTAATTAATAAATGTTTATTAATCATGAATAAACATTTAATTATTATATATTTCTGTAAATTACCGGTTAGCCGAGTAAGAGAATTTTTATCTCGTTGCCCCCAATGTAACTCTTTACGGGTCTAACCGGGTCGGGTTCTTGGTGTTGTCGGGTCTGGACATCCAATATCCAACAGTAGACACTACTAGGTCAACCTTTCAAATATCCACCACGATATCAGTTAATCAATCACCTAGCCAGGTGAGTCTCACGATTCCATTTACTTATTTCTGTTTTCTAACTTCAGGGGAGAATTCAAGAAAGCTATATTCAAATCATTTTGTCTCACACTATGGATACTCGTAACACGTTTTGATTACATATTCTTCTCATTTTGAAGTAATTAGGTAATTGAAGTGATACCACGATTAGGCGAGATCATATCTATAAATAAGCCAAACATATACACCAAGGTACAAAAGAATAAGCAAATTACAATAATGGATAATAAGAATTAACTAGTTCTAACATCCCCCCTCAAGCGAGAGGGTGGTGGAGCAAGATGAAGCTTGTCACGAAAGTATTAGAATTGCGGCCGAGGTAAATTTTTTGTAAAAAAATATTCGCCACTTGAAGCTTGGTAGAAATAAACTTGGTGTGAAATTTTTCTGAAGTAGCTAGTTCACGAATATAGTGGTAGTCCAAGTCAATATGTTTGGCACGTTATGCGCAATCGGGTTTTGTGTAAAAAACAATATACTTTGATTGTCACATAATAAAGTAGGTCGATCCGGTGGTTGCGCAAGAAGTTCACGTAGAATATGAGTCAGACGGATGATCTCAACAGCAGTCATTGCCATGACACGATACTCAGCTTCACCATAAGAATGAGACACAGTGGGTTGCTTTTTTGCACTCCAAGTGACAAGGTTACCTCCAAGAAATATGTAATAGCCATATGTGGAACGTTGTGTCTCCATACACTGAGCCCAATCAGAGTCACTATAGCCAAGAATGGTAGCATGCTTAGGTATGCTAAACGTAAGACCAAAGTTTTATGTGCCTTCACGTAACGAAGTGTCCTTTTGACGGCTTGAAAATGAGTAGTGGTTGGTGATTGCACGAACTGGCTGACTTGATTTACAGCATAAGATATATCGGGATGAGTTATTGTTAGATATTGAAAAGCACCAAAAAGAGAGCGATAGAGAGTGGAATCTTCAAGTCGTGCACCATCAGATGTCATTAAAACATTTGTAGCCAGAGGGGTGGCTACGGCTTTGGCATGAGTGAGTTGACCCCAAGTTAGAACGTCCCCTACATATTTAGCTTGATTCAAAAACAAACCATCATTAGTATAGGTTACCTAAAGTCCTAAAAAATAATTGAGGTTGCCTAGATCTTTTGTGGAAAACTCCTTATTTAGCCAAGTAATGAAGGAGGCAACACGAGTTTCTTGATTTCCTGTAAGGATTAAATCATCGACGTAAACGAGGATATATATTATGCAAGCATCTCGATGAAACATAAACAACGAGGGGTCAACACGACTACACGAGAAGCCATTTTGAATGAGAAATGAACTAAGTCGTTAAAACCAAGCTCGCAAGCATGTTTTGACCCATATGATGCTTTGTTTAATCGGCATACATGATTTGGAAATCTGGAATCCATAAAGCCAGGAGGTTGTTCCATAAAAACTTCCTTAGTGAGTTTCCTATGCAAGAATGCATTGTTTATGTCTAATTGATGTAAACGCCATCCATGAATAACCGCAAGAGAGACCACCACACGAATGATGGATGCTTTAACCACAGGACTGAAGGTGTAGGAGTAATCCATTCCGGGAACTTGGTTAAACCCCTTGAGCAACAAGACGGGCTTTAAATCTGTCCAACGAGCCATCAAATTTGAGTTTGGTTCGATAAAACCATTTAAATCCTACAACATTTTTAGTTTGTGGTCGTGGAACACGGGTCCATGTGTCATTGAGTTTAAGTGTATCCATTTCCATGTGCATCGCTTCGACCCAATTTTTAGTTTTCATTGGTTTTTGAAATGTTTTAGGATCACGAATGGTAGTTGTGGTGTGAGCAAGATCCGCCTTATGGTGAGGCTTGAAAATTCCAGCCTTTGCTCCAGTTTTCCTAGGATGACCGGAGGGTGGCGGTGGTGCTACAGTTGTTGGTGGTGGAGGTTAAGGGGAAGGTGCCGCTGGAGCAGTAGATTGTGGGATTAGAGAAGGCGAACTAGCTGGGTAGGTTCAGTTTCGCTTAGGCCCAAATCCCCAATTTCTTCATCATTAATATGTCTTGGTCGGCTGGAATCTGTGACAACAGTTGGGCCTTTGAGAACATTTTGGTCATCTGAATAGTGGTCACTACTAATTTATTTTCATCCGAGACTTTATAGTGGTCATTAAAAGGAAAATACTTTTCAACAAATTGAGGGTGATGTGTAATATAGTAGCGAACGGGAGTTGGCTCGAAGCATTTAAACCATTTATATTGAGCATTGTATCCTAAGAAGACACACGGTAGGCTACGTGGAGCAAGTTTATGTGGAGCATAGTCATGAAGATACGGATACACCCGACGCCCAAACAACCAAAAATTATTATAACTCGGTGATAGAGAAAAGAGTTGCTCAAATGGAGAATTGTGCTTCAATACTTTTGACGGTAGTCGATTAATAATATAAGTTACCGTACTGAAGGCTTCGACCCAAAAGGTTGATGGGACTTTTCTATTGAACATCATGGTGAGTCCGGTTTCTATAATATGTCTATGCTTTCACTCCACCCGACCATTTTGTTACGGTGTGTAAGGGCACGACAACCGATGATGAATGCCATTAACTTCAAAAAATTGTTTAACTTTGTTGTTGACAAACTCAGTTCCACCATTACTTTGAAAAATTATGATTTTGGTCGAGAGTTGGTTTTGAAAAAACTTTGTGAATATAGTGAGGATGTTGTAAAATTCTGATTTTAACTTGGGAGGATAAATCCACGTGAATCTTGAATAGTTGCCAACAAAGGCTACATAATAACGATACCCATGGATGGATGTAATCAGAGAGGGACCCCAAAGGTCACAATGAACCAAGGCTAAGGGTTGAGTTGCACGCTTAGGATTTTCATCAAAACATAAACGTTGCCCTTTAGAAAGTAGGCGAGGAGAAAAAGCGTCAGGTTTAGGTAAAATAGAGGTAACACATAATAGTTGTCTTTTATTTAAATAGGAAATAAGATCAAAAGAGGCATGCCCAAGACGAGCATGCCAAAGTTCATATGAGGCTTTATTCTTAGACAAAACAACGACACTTAGGGGACATTTGGTTCGTGGAATGTAATAGAATTACAATTGAAAAGTTTTCCCTTTAAAGTTGTTCTTACTTGACTTAGTGACAATTTTACTTGAATTGAGTTCCTTTAATCAATAGAATTTGAGGTCATGTAACTTTCCTTCACTAAAGTGAAGGATTTATAAGGAACGTCGAAATATTACTAAATTCCATTGATCAAAGGATTTCATTGCATTTGAAATTCCTTCGCTACCCAACTAAGCACAACTTTAAAAGGAAAAAAATACAATTCCAATTCCATTACATTCCACGAACCAAACGCACCCTTAGGGCTTGAGCATCATCCTTAAAAACATATAAGCCTTGTTCACACCGACCTTGCCCGAGTACTTGCTTGGTTGTGTGATCCTGAATATAGAAACATGTATATGAAAAAAGAACATCAACATTATTGTCGGACATTAGTTTACTTACCGATAACAAGTTCTTAGTAATTTTGGGTACCATAAGACATTATGAAGATTAATACTTTTGTTAATTGATGAGTGTCCCTTGTGAGAAATAGGGAGAACGTTACCAATACCAAATGTAACGTTGGTATTACCGTAATAAGTGGCGGCACAGAGAAGGTGACTAGCGGAGGAGCTCATGTGATCTGTGGAACCCGAGTCAACAAACAAATTTGGACCCGTAGTTGAGACATGGCATTGCGATTGAAAGACACTAGAAAGTTGAGCCTCAGTGGAATTTTCCTTCTTTGGAGGATCATAAGTATAATAATCAGGGGCTACATGACCAAACTTTCCACACAACTAACATTCACTTGAATTATTACTGGGAACATACCTTCCTTGTCGATTGTTACCACCCCTTCTGTTGGTATTTCCATTGTTTAAACGATAACCGCCATTGGCCCGATTGTTGATACGATTCCCATTATTGCAGTTATTGTTATGAAACTACTGTTGGGTTTTACTAGTGGTATTTGGGTCACGGGTAGTAATTTTAAATTTTATTAAAACCCGTTTTACTAATTGTATTGCCGGATACAATTATATATATTTAATTACTTTAATTAAATCAAAGTGCAGAAGCGTAAATATATCCAAAATATATAAATTAAAACAAACGCGAAAAGCCAAGTGACAACAACATGATCTAATCACCGACACACAAATACTAGCTATATATATATATATATATATAAATATATATATATATATATCGACATATACATATATATTATTTAATTAGTAAAAAATATATATATCCACTATATATGTATTTATTTAACTACTAAATATTTATCAGATAAAATAGTGGTAATCGAATACAACGATTTTATCTGATTATCATAATCAAGATTATGATTCAATCTAAACCGAAAGTAATTAGATCTTGAACGAATCGGTACATGTCGAACAACTTTTCGAGACACCGAGGTTCAACGAGTCAAACGCTAGGGTTGCGAAAACTTACCGGAGAAGCAAGCTCAGGATTAGGTTCAAAACCTTAGCAGAAAAATGCACCAAGAGGAACCGTGAAAAACACGGCGGCAGCGCAGCGGCGGTGGCTAGGTGGTTGACGGCGGCTGGAGCGGGGCTGCGGCAGGCCGGTGGTCGGCGGTGGTGCTGTTCGGCGATGGTACAGCGGCGGCGGACAGGCGGCGGTGGTTGCTGGATGGTCAGCGGCGACAGGAGGTGGTTGCCAGCGGTGGGTCGCGACGTGATGGAGGCCGGCGGCGGTCGCGGAGAGAGAGAGAGAGAGAGAGAGAGAGAGAGAGATTGAGAGAGAGAGAGAGAGAGAGGGTGTCGAAATTTCTAGGGAGTTAGGAGAGATTTTGGTGCAACTGTATACATTAATCTGACTCCCTATTTATAAGCCCCATAAACCAGTTGTGGATAAATCACAATTGGTTTATTTAATAATTTCTTAAGCTTATCCCTTTATCTCTTAACCAGTTATAGATAAACTACAACTGATTTTAAAACTCTCATTTATCCATCCAGGTTTAAGATGATCTTTAAATAACTAATTTATTTTGATTACAATTATCTAAACGCATTAAATAAAACTAATTAATTAAACTAATTTATTTTATCAACTTTTATTTAATTATTAATACTAATAATAATAATTATTATTTTATATTATCACCGACAAATAATTATTATCAATTATTAATTATATTTCTGCTTTTATTATTAACAAATTAATAATATTAGGAAATGATTAATTATTATTTATATCAATATATAAATAACAATATTAAATCATTTCAGTTTTCGCAAAACATCGTTTACTAATTAAATGTGTTCGGTTCTCGTTGCCCTCAGTGTAACTCTTACAGGCCACAACCGGGTCGGGTTCTTGAAAATTATCGTGTCTGGACATATAATATCCAACAGACTCCCACTTGGACAGATCCCGACAAGATCTAAGATGTAGACAGAGGCGCTCTAGCTACACATGACTACTCCAACCAGTTGTGACACCTTAAGTCGAAAACCAAGGTTTATCAGTTGCAAAGCAACATGATATTAGACTTTATGGTAATTATCGTTAGTCATTGTTCCCTTCTGTATTCGACATCCATTGAACGATAAGGAATGGATTCAACTCAACTTATCTTAAGTTCAACGTTTCTCGATCTCGATTGCAAGTGTTCCCATCAAACACACTGTAAGTTTGGGTAAGGCCTTACACTTAGCACTTGGAATCAACAAGAGGGCCCGTGATGTCTCACTGTTGCATTGTTAATGTAAGAGTACAGAATCCCATATTGATTACATGCGGCTCCCATTGAACTTTAGATCTATCCCCAAAAGTAGCCTTTATGACTGGCATTTACGCTACAGCAGTTGACTACAATCTAAGAACAAACGCTGGTAAATGGCAGGTAGCACATGTATCTCAGGTCTAAGGATACAAATGAGTTTACCAATAATCATTTCGTTATTGAATCAAAGAAGATGATTTGATGCGGGTTACGTCTAGCGTCATTCTCTAATGAGGCCTCTGAGTTTGGATAATCAACAGTTTGAGTCCAAAGTCAGAATAGTCTTATTTCAGATTCGTTCCCACAATTCTGACCGACTACGAACACTTTTGAATAATATGTATATGTATTCTCCAGCATCATTTTCAAATGATGCTTGTGAGTTTGGAGAGTAGAACAACTCAAATCCAAAGTCATAATGCTTCTACATCTGATTCGTTTGCACGATTCTGATGGAGCGTTGAGAATACTACATCTCTATTCAAGTATACTAAACGTATTAAAATCGAATACAGGTATATAATTCTGAATTTGTTTTAACCCTTTAAAATAAAATTCGAATAATAAATATAACTGTTATAGTTTGTACATCCCAAAATACGAAATCAGATTTTGGCTTATTGTGCTGATATGTCACATCAAGTATGTGATATATAAATGATAGTTTCCTATTCGTTTATTGCTAAATTTTGATACCGTGTTAATTGTCTTTTATTAAATGTTTCTATACTTCCACTATTGTTTCCTAAACAGTGAAGTATGCTCAAGTGATATGTGATAATGAGTGCCCTTGGTGAACACTATGAATCTGTGTTACCACATAACCCGTCTTCAATGATTACCCATTAATCAGTCTAAGACTCTGAATGTACTAATTCATTCTTAGGTCATTTGAGATGGCGTATGACTATATCAATACAATTTCTTTTGTTATGATATACTTCCATTAATGTCATTGTGTAACTGCTTACAGTGACATCTATATAATAACTCTTTATTATACCCTTTTGTTCAGAGTCCTAATGGTCTTGAACTATCCCTAGAAGTAACTTGTCTCTGTGGATCATTATCCATAGTTTTCATTTATGCAAGTAACTTCTCAATCATCCGATTATTTAAATCCATGGTTTAATTCCAATTAAATCAAACTGCTTGGGCCATTATGTAATTATCATCAACATGATCATTAACATAGTGCTCCCACTTGCCTTTTATAGATTTAGCGTTCTTTAAGACTATCAATTCAAACTTATAGGATATTAGCAAACAGTTTTGCTTATACATATCTTGGTCTACTAGTTGGACCAACTCAATCTTACAATAAGATATAAGATTATGGGTTTGAATATTTATGCGATCCGGCGCATAAGTGATATCTTAGTTTTATGAAACCGAATTATCTCAGATCAGTTATCTGATATAGATTCATGTATCATTCTTTAGATGATAGATTATGGAATATTCTTCAATAAGAATGTCACGTTCCATTCAAAACTATCTCTTTTAAGAACGCTTACATTTTTCTGATTAAGACAACAATTGTTTGGTGAGAAGAATGTTCACATTTTATGATTAAGGCAACAACCTTGTTGGTCAGATAATGTGATATCTATTTGGTTATACTTGAATTTCTTCAAGTTAAGCATTATATATATACTTCATGTTTCGTGACAGTCCAACACTTAAAGGAATTGCTTCCTTTCTCTTGTATGAAACATTAATCCTAAAGGATTTTAGAAGTATATTTCATGGTCAAGTATAGTTAATGGCAAGAACTTATTTCTTGGTACTAGACTTGAGCAGGCAAATTATGGATTGGTTGGTTAGGGTAATTTTGGCAAAAGGGGTATCCTATATGTTTAAGCTTCAATTTCTTGATGCTTAATTTTCCTGGATCAAGAGTTAACAATTTACTTTGCAGGATTTCGAATTTTAATTTACAACTATTTGTATAAAATTCTATTATAGGAATATTAAGGTTTAGGTATTCATTAATCATTAATCATCCAAATGTAACTATTAATCAAGGCTGATGATTTATAACTTCTTTGAGCAGATTCTTGATCAAATTACGAACCTTAATGCTCATTTTAAATGTCGTATCAAATACGAATATTTTGGAAGTTAAAATGATTCATTGTCTATTAGCTTATTGATGCTCATCATGA
>JBCNJP010000013.1:19494429-19516756 GCA_039602395.1 Deinandra increscens subsp. villosa | reverse complement strand
AGCAGTCAAAGCAATGGATGGTTTGTCAAATTGTTTTGACCATTCATCAAACTCTCTTTCTGCTTGAACTTGAGCCACCATAGCTTTTGTTTCATGCTTATCAGATTTAACTTTATCAGAGGATGACTGAGAACACTCACGAGCAAAATGTCCAACCTTTCAACAATTGTAACATTTTACTTTAGATTTATCCAAAGCCAGTTTTCTTCCTCCTGGAACAAAAGAATTCTTTCCATGTTTCTTGATAAATCGTCTTCCTTTTTCAACCATCATTGCAAATTGCCAATGCAGATCTAATTCAGCTAATTGATCATCATCCAGCTGTTCTAACTCAGTTCCACTTAAACCAGCATCACTAACTTGACCAAATATCGATCCAGACGATGAAGATATAAAAGCAGATAACAATGCAGCCAATTCTTCAGTTGATTGAGCAGGATGAGAATTGTTTGGTGATTTATCTGGAATGGTAAAACGACATCCTGGAGAATAACCAGAATTTTCAGAATGTCCAGCAATAAAAGCTGTTACTAGCGGATTACTGCTTGAATTAGAATGTGACTTTGCCTTAGCATGAACTGTAGCATTATTTTCCCCAAAGTATAATTCAGGATTTTGAACTGTAGGACGTGCAGATTTCTTTACCAGCAATTCCATCTCACGAGCTTGTAATTTGCTAGTTATTTGATTGAATGTCCAATTTGAATAATTTGGATAATTTGTCAACATCATCACATAATTTTCCCATTTTTCTGGTAAAGCTTCCAGAATTTTCTCTTTTAATTCATCACTATTTTTCTTGACTCCTACAACATCAAGTTCATTTATCAAATGGGAAAACCGAGCAATCAAATCTGGAATTTTCTCATTCTCGCAGTGCCTAAAATTATCAAACTCTTTTTTCAAAACTTTCTTTCGAGTGTTTTTGTATTGATCATTCCCCGTACATCTCTCTTCAATAGCATCCCACAATTCTTTAGCCGTTGTATATTGCTTAAATTGATGCATTAGATCTTTTGGTAAGGCCATAGTAAGATAACTATATGTTTTCTATTCTCGAGCAAACAATTTCCGTTCATCAGCATCGAAACTACTAATCATCTTTGTTTTGTTGGGACTTATCATCGGATATTCATATTCTTTCTCAATTGGAATCCAACTCTCAATATCTTGCGAATAAATGTAAGATTCAAATCGACTTCTCCAATTGTGATAATCTTCAAGCCTTAGCAATTTAGGAACTTTTTGAGTTGTTCCTATCTCGTTATCATAGTTCAACATGGCTTGAACCGATGTTTGAGCAGCAGTCATTGCATAGAAATCACTCATTTTGATGTTAAACCTTAAACTCCAAAACTTTGAACTCAAAAACGAGGGTCTTCCAAGCGGATTTTGGGGGTCAAACTGGGGGGTACAGACCTTTTAGGTGAGTACACGTCTAGATCTCGGAAAGACGAACGTTTTGGCTGCTATTAGGTTCCGTAACTCCAAACGGTTTGCAAGTTACGTCAGTTTTAGTGAAGGTCACTATTCTGCCAGCGGACCAAAACAAATCGGCGGACCAAAATACTACCAGCGGATCAGATTTGTACCTGCGGACCAAATCCGGATCAGATTTCGTCCGGCGGACCAGATTTTGTACGGCGGACCAGATGATACGCTGAAATAACTGCCGCGGATCAGATGGTACGCTGAAACTGCCACGAATCAAAAATATGAAGATTGCCTACGCGGACCAGAATGCTGATGAAGATACACAAGCGGACCAACCAGCGGAGCAGAAAATTCATCCGGCGGACTAGAAATTCGTCTGGCGGACCAACTGATTTCGAGGCTGATTTCACTGATTTTCGTGAAATTTGACGTTTGGAGCTAAAAATTGCTTTAGTATGATGCGAAAACACTCCAACAACACTCAGAAATCATTTTCCATCGTTGAAACACTCGGAATTGCGGAAATTTGATGAAAAATGAAGAAAACCCAAATCTCTCTCTCTAAAAATCCGAAAATTGCCAAAATCACAGCAGTAGAGCAACCAAATGCTCTGATACCACTTGTAGAAACACTATACAATCTTACTACTTCATGATTCGGTAATCGGATAGCAACAAGAAGGTAAATAAAGCTTTGCTTTATTTATTCACAAAGAGATTATACAAAGTCTAGAGAGAGAGAGACACACTCAGTTTCACACAGTTAAGATGTAGAGAATGACAGAAGTTCTAACTAGCTCTCTCTAACACGAACTATTTATAGTCACTAACATGCTGCTGGCGGACCACTAGCGTACCAAATGGTACGCAGCCACCTCAGCATGAAGCCACTAACTCACACAGACGCTCTTGTCTAGATACAATACATGAGACACAACGTTAGCATAGGAATATGCTTCTACAGTCAGCGGTTATAAGGTCATAGGACATGTCAGGAGAATTCAATAAAAATCGGAAATATCAAATTCCTCATTAAAAGGAGGTGTTACCGGTGTTTCAATAGACTTAGTTGTAATTTCTCTTCAGAATCATCTTCAATCACTTGTGGAAAATTGGAAGTGCATTTTTTAGAAGAGTTAGGAGAAGACTGAAGCACCAAACGGGGAGATTTCCTCTTAGAAACATTTGCGTCTTTACTAGATGGGATCTTCGGAGGACGCTTGGATTGTTTTCCCTTGGACAATTGAGCAGACTGATAGAGGGATAGAAGTTATGGGAAAGAGTATATTACAGCATCTCTAATTCGTGAATTTCTAATGATCGCCGTGTTTCGCATGCTGGATCCTCTACTATTCTATGTTCTTCCCCAAAGCGTGCTAATCCCTATGTTGTGCGGAGCTGAGCATCTTATATTCGCTGGGATAAATTTTCCTCTGCAGGGGCCTTGTGCAGTAAACCCCCTACGGGCGGTCGTCCGTCGTCGTAAAGTAGTCCCCACGAAGCTTTCGGGAAGAGGGGTAGTCTTACAGTTTGGTCATACATATCTTCAATGGACAATACATCTTGATGAGAGGCATGCAACATTTGCACTTTCGAGAACAGCAGGGTCAGTTTCAGGACGAATGTCATAGAACGAAGATGCAGTTTGACTCAAAAAAGGAACAGTTTCTTCCCCTATCTTTTCAGCGGCAGCATCCAAGCCAGAAAAACTTTTCAAACTAAGAGCCTCAAAAAGTTCCATTTCTGAAACAAAAATTACAACATAAGAAGAATGAAAGAATCATCAATGATGAAAATTTGAAAGGAAAATCTTAGCCCTATCATTATACTGTAAAATAGGCCACAGGTCAGGGGTAAACCAGGCCTTGCTAATCCTAGAAGTTAAAAGGATAATTTCGGGAAGTTCTCGGATGGGACTTGCAACATCAACAAGACGTTCGAAATTTACTTTAGGAAAATCACCATCTTCAGGGCTGACGTTATGAACCACATCGTCAATTTCTCTCCACTTCATGTTGGGAAGAATGCATCGATCGTCAATATAAAAGAACTGGGTTTTCTAGGAACGAGGATTTGGGGGTAAAGTGGTGCTAACCCTAGCAACTCCCCTTCGGCGTTCGAAAGTGTACCAATCGCCGGCCATGGTTATTCTATAAAAAGCCCTAAAAAGGGTAACGCTGGGAGAAAGGTTTGCAGCCTGACAAGATACTTCGAAATGACTCGGGCGAGAAAGACGCTGTGGGTGCATCTGAGATATGTGCACTTCAAAGAACGATAAGGCACGAATTAAGAACTTAGTAAAGGGAATCCTGTAATTCCCAAATTTGAACATTTTGGCATAGATGCCAATTTTACCATCATCAAAGGAAAAAATGGAAGAATTAGGAGGCGGAAGAACAGGATTTAGAGACAGGGGAATGTGGTATTTTTGGATCAAATCATCCAAATTTTTTGGGGTTAAGGATAAAAAAGAGGAATGCATGTTGTGTTTTGATGATTCGTCGTCATTCTTGACGATCGGAGATGCCATTCTTAGATAAAAAGGGGGAAAAAGGAATACTGACCTGATAATCGAAGTATGAGATGAGAGTAAAGAAGAAATCGCCGGGAAGATATGGAGAAGAAAGGGAATAAAGAAGTTATGAAGAAGATAGGAGGGTTTTAAAAAGATGAGATGATGTCTTTACATGTCAAATTAATCCTAACATAGAAATATAAGCACATATGGATTAAACAGAACATAACCAAGTCACCAAATTCACATTCAAGCAAAGATAGTCACATAAGTCTCATAAAAACAATTCCATGCCAAATTTGACTTATTAAAGTCAAAATGGCCAATTAAGTGTTCAATCAGAGCTTAAATACCTAAGATAGTTCATATGAACCTTAGAGGTGTCATAGATCACATCCTTTGTAGATATGCTCTCAAATAAATCACAAAGATTGTCAAATTAACTTAGATAGGTCAAGATAGTCAATTAAATCTAACTTTGTGTTAAATGTTGTTCAAGATCCTTTCACCTGAGTTATTGACTAGTTTTAGACCCATGTGGATCATTAACCAGACTAAACCACCAGTGTTAGGCTTTATTGGATGTCAAATAACACAAAGAAAGACATATATGCACATAAAAATGAAAAGGGTGATGCACTACCTGATTAACATGAATGCTTGTATTGAGAGACACATACCTTTGTGAAGATCTATGGGTGACTAAGATCTAATCTAAGATGTAGTGAATTCTTAATTGACTCAGTGAATAATCTGCTGTGATCAAGCATTTTATATTAGAGATCAGGTAGACATCAAATAACCAATATAAAGTAAGGATTTCCCCCTGTGTAGCCAAGTTTGAGTTTGACTCAATTTTCCAAAAGATTAGAACAACATACCTCTTTGAGGATCTAATTTGAGTTAAGATCACAATAAGAGATGCAATGGTCTTGATCAAATCACAACAATAACAGTTTCTGTTACGGGATCAGACAAGCCAAGTTAAACTCAGAAAATAGACAAACACAGAAAATATAGGCAAATTGAATTTAAAGACTTGATTGAGAAACTTTAAACTTAATCCATCTAATGATTTGGCTAATCAATAGTTAGTAGCAGTTTATCAAGTTCAAGTCTCATCAATTTAGTCACAGTCTATTAAGGGTAAGAGATTCTGATTGGAGACTAGATGACTTCTACACTATGTGAAATTCATTAGGTCAATCCAATCATTGAGAGAAAAACAAATTGAAACTTCTAAGTTGTTAAGATTAGACTCATAGGCATATATGCACAATCTGATTTGTGTAACCTAACAGGGATGGCAGCAGCCATAATGAGTTCTATAAACTAACCAAAGTTCCAAGATTTTGACAATTAAACAAAAATTCCTAAGTATCCAAATAACAGAGGTCACAGCTTCTAAGTTTATCAATATAAACAATCTCTATGGTTCAAACTGATCAACAAGAACACAAGGTAACCAACTGTTATGTAACACTCAAAGGAATTTCATGTTCAACCACATTCAACCAAACCACTGTATATAAAATTTTCGGATTCAAAGTGTGAAATTTGTGAGATTAGATTCACATACCTTAATCTTGATCACAAGTGAATTAGGAACAAGAAAGAATCGATTCGAATCTGTTCAATCAACAAATTATCACATCAGAATCCTAAAACATACACAATCGCACCATACTGCTCATGAACATCACCAAAACCGAAATCAACCTAAAAATTGAGGGAAATCGAACTTGTGGATGCAAGAAGAGTGAACGAATCAACCCTAAATGCAATGAAAGTGATAGATTCGAGAGTGAATGGAGGGATTTCGATCGAACAGTGAGAATTTCTCGTCGCCGGTTCGAGAGTATGAGAAGCGGGTGTGTGATTTTGAAAAAGTGAATGAGAAAAGTGGCTAAGTCCCCCTTTTATAGTGTTAGGTTTAGCGAACTTAGAAATATCTAAGTGTTTAAACAAGTTCGCTAAGAACTGTCTCCAAGTGCGCTAAGACTGAGACAAGTTCGCTAAAGGGAGACTTTTAAAACAAGTTCGCTAAGGCCTCGAAGAAGTACGCTAAGCTTAAAAGAAGTTCGCTAAGCCTAAGGAAGTTCGCTAAAGCTAAAGATAAGTACGCTAAGGCAAAACAGGAACTTGTGACAGCAAAAATTTCTAAGTAAAAAGAAGTCCGCTAAGGTATAAACAAGTTCGCTAAGAACAGTTTAACCTCAGTAGACTTTTAATGCAAGTGGAGAAGTTCGCTAAGGCAAAATCTTTCTTAGCGGACTTCTCAAACACTTGAATAAAAATGAAATATAGGAGAAGTTCGCTAAGGACAAGTTCAACTTAGCGGATTTCTCATCAGAGAAAAATGCATAAACAGACTCAACAAATAAGTTCGCTAAGGACAATTTGTTCTTAGCGGACTTCATGGAAAAAGAAAATTACAAGTCTTTCAAACAAGTTCGCTAAAGACAAACCTGTTAAACATTCTTAGCAGACTTACCTCAGACAGAAGTTCGCTAAGGCAATAAACAAGTCCGCTAAGAGCAGAATTGTAACAAAAGGGTAAAAATGTAATTCTAAAAATTTCAACCTAACCAAAACTTAAAGAAAAGAATGTCTGCTACCAGTAACCTACCAGGAAGATAATTTTTGTATTAATAAGTCATGTACCTGTTAATTTCAACAAATTTGACCATGACACACCTAGTACCTAAATTTGACTTTGATTGGTCAAACATTCCACCCGAACTCAAAATTTTCACTTTCAACCAAGTTGGGTCAATTTTCCACCCAAACTGAGGAATTCATTTTTTAGGTGGGTTAATTTCAAACCAATATTAAGATAAATGTTAGCACAAGTTGGTCAATATTGCACCAAACTTGGAAATTTAAGCACATTGACTTTGAAGTTTTACCTATTTTTGTATGGTCGTGGTCAGACATGTTTATAATCATACCGGTCAATTACGTGATCAATAACACTTACAATTCAAATCACCTTTCGGGTCCGGTACCCTAAGTCAAATTGTCGGTATTGTTTATCCACTTAAGCTCAGACAAGGTAATTTTTAACAAATTTCTGTGACATATTTATCATGTTTTGTCCGATTAGTGAAAGATGTGATTAACCTTGTATACAACTTAAGTCACCAGAATTCTACCATGGGCCATTTTTGCACTTCGGATACAGCCCACACACATAAGAATTTTAAAATTGGTGCATATGGAATTTCTTCAACATATGACAACTTATATTATTTCCCCTATTTCTTTAGTGTTAAGTAGCTGATTTCATGAATGGATGTTATGATGGATCGCGTGAACACAAGGTCATTGCTTTCGCAAAGCAGATGTGTCACGGATAGTAATGAATGGAATGATGGAGTCGGTGGGCACAAGGTCATTGCTTTCGCAAAGCAGATGTGCCACGGATTTATTGATGGATGAAGCGACACCAAGATCTTTGCGTAAGCAAAACAGATGGTGTGCTGATGGGTGAAATCAGGGACTTAATGCTAAAAAAATATTCGTGTGTGTTGGCATATCGTACTTAGCTCAGACTTAGGAAAATTTAAAGAATTTTGCACTGGTAGACTTAAAGGTTCACATTTTAAAGCAAATTAATGTGTAATCACAGAAATAGTCTACTTCTAAGTATGTTGAGCCTACCGACACATCAAATGATAGAGTTACCGGTCGATCGGATCATGATCCTATGGTTAGATCTACAAGACCAGAATCATATCATGTTCCTTACATTTTGTCCGACCACAGACCAAAGATTTTAATTTTTCTTTGTATTTGACATGTGTTTAAAAACACTTAATCAATTACAAAAATAAACTTTATTTTTGTTGTTTTTGTCAAATTTACAATGTTTTTGGTTTATCTTCCATGTTGCAGGCACGGCAGACTCACACAAAAACAATAATAAAAAGAAAAATCTTTTTGATCCTTTAAAAGAGACTTGACACAAGACAACCACAAACAAAAGTGTTTAGGTCAAATCAAGGTCAGACAGACCTGAAAAAATGACTCAAGGAGTCAAAAGAGTAAAAGACCTGAAAAATTTAAAGATAAGAATATAAACAAAATCAAACAAGCATAAAGAGAAAATAGATAACACTCCTAAGTTACTAAACCTATGAAGTCAAGATACTAACATACTAGGGAATGGAGAAGGTTCAATCATAATTAATCATGCCTACAGCACTAATCAGAAAGTTAAACCTAGACATATCAAATGGCTTAGTGAAAAGGTCTGCTAACTGATCATCTTTATTAACATGGACTAAAGTGACTAGTTTCTTCTCGGCACAGTCCCTAATGAATTGGTACCTAATCTCAATATGCTTAGTCTTAGAATGCTGAATGGGGATTTTTAACAATTGAAACAGCAGCAGTATTATCTATATGAATAGGGGTACCCATGAAATTCAAACCGTAATCCAGCAGCTGATTCTGAATCCAGAACACTTGAGAGCAGCAGGAGGCAGCAGCAATGTACTCCGCTTCAGCCGTTGAGACTGACACTGTTGTCTGCTTCTTGCATTGCCATGAGACCAGACGGTTCCCTAAAAACTGAGCTCCTCCTATCGTAGACTTACGATTGAGTTCACAACCGGCGTAGTCACTATCTGAGAAGGCTCGAAGGTCAAAGAGCGGATCTTTAGGATACCAAAGTCCTCTGTTTGGATTAGACTTCAAGTACCGGAAAATAATCTTCACGGCCATTAAGTACGATTGTTTCGGCTTACTCTGGAAACGGGAACATAGGCAGACTCCACACATGATTTCGGGACGACATGCTGTCAGATACATGAGAGAGCCAATCATAGACCTGTAGAGGTGCTCATCTACACAAACACCCTCCAGATCTTGATTCAACTTGTGGCGAGTGTCGACAGGCGTAGAGAAGCCTTTAGAATCTTGAAACCCAAACTTCTTCAGGATCTCTTTCACATATTTCCCTTGGCTGATAAGAATGCCATCAGACTTCTGTTTCACTTGAATTCCAAGGAAAAATGTCAATTCTCCCATTGCACTCATCTCAAATTTTTTCTTCATAAATTCCTCAAATGCATGGCATAGGCCGACGTTGGTTGAACCAAAGATGATGTCGTCGACATACACTTGCACTAACAGCATATCTTCACCAACATGTCGAATGAATAGTGTCTGATCTGTTACCCCTTGCTTGTAACCATTTGACATCAAATATGTCGATAACGTCTCGTACCACTTCCTTGGGGCTTGGTGTAGAACATAGAGGGCCTTATCCAGTTTGTAACATTTCTTAGGAAAAGATTTGTCAACAAACCCTGGAGGTTGTTCTACAAACACGTCTTCATCAAGCTTTCCATAGAGGAACGCGGTCTTCACATCAAGTTGATAAACAGTGATGTTCATCGATGCGGCATAGGCCAGGAAGATCCGTATTGCCTCCAAACGAGCGACAGGCGCGCAGACGTCTTCATAATCAATGCCGACAACTTGCATGTACCCCTTCACAACTAAGCGGGCTTTATTCCTGATAATGATGCCACGGTCGTCTCTCTTGTTTTTGAAAATCCATTTGACAGGAATAGGCTTTATACCCAATGGAGGATCAACCAAATGACAGACATTGAGCAATTTGAATTGTATTAACTCCGTTTGCATGGCTTCAATCCAGTTATCATCTAAAAGAGTAGCAGCAACAGTGAGAGGCTCTTCTTGTGAAATGAAACAAGAATACAAACATGTGTTCAATTCCTTTGACTGACTCCAAGTGAGACGTTTGTCAACCGGCCCGATGATCTGATTCGTAGGATGTATCTTGTGAATTCGAGTCTCTTCAATAGCAGGAGCTGGAATAGACGAGTCCAGATTCCCAATTTGCAGGTCATCGCCAGGAGTCTCTCTGGTATCAATCTCTGTTACGTCATCTGAGTCAGAATCATGCGCAATAGCATCAATTTCAACAGTGTTGTCTGCCTTGGTTGTTGCTTGTGCAGGTTCTGCTTCCACAATTACAGGTTCATCAATCTGAATGGTGGGCTTTTTAGGTGCTGAAGTAGAAGTTGAAGTGCCATTAACATCACTTGAAGGTGTTGATTGATTTTCCCTTAATAACTCTGTAGGATCAACTGAATAAATGGTATCCAGCATCGAAGAAGTAATAGGAGCAAGCATATCAACGATAGGATTGGCAGCTTCATTTCCTTGATCAACAGCAGCAGAAGAAGTACCAACATCATCAGATTGAAACACATTAAAAGTTGAAGAAAACAACTCAAGGTCATACATACTATCCGGAGCAGGATCTCTAGTGTTCAGAGTATGCTCATTACAAGTAGCGTTGCATGACTCAATAACAACTTGAGTTCTTCTGTTGAACACTCGATAGGCCGCTGAGGTCATCGAGTATCCAAAAAAATAACCATCATCTGCCCGAGGAGCAAATTTGGTTAACTGATCCGTCTGAATTAAAACAGTACAAGCACATCCGAATGGCTTTAATCGTTTTAAGTTCGATTTCACTTTGGAAAACAGTTCGAATGGCGTCTTGTTAGCATGTTTGACCAGGAGTATTCTGTTCAGAATATAGCAGGCTGTGTTAACGGCTTCTGCTCAAAAAGACAATTTCAAGTTAGAATCAGCAAGCATTGTTCTGGCAGCTTCGATGATAGTTCTATTCTTCCGTTCAGCCACTCCATTTTGTTGTGGTGTATACGGTGAACTGAACTGTCGAGTTATGCCTTTTTCGTTACAAAATGCGTCAAATGTCTGATTCTTGAATTCAGACCTATTGTCTGATCTGATGATTCTAACCCGCTCTCTGCATCTGTTCTCGATATGTGTGACAAAATCCTTCAAGATCTCAGCTATTTCAGACTTCTCGTTCAGGAAAAACACCCATGAGTATCTGGAGTAGTCATTAGTGATAACCAAGCATTATGACTTTCCCCTTAAACTCTTGATGCTTACAGGCCCGAAAAGGTTAAGATGGAGTTGTTGAAGTATTGTTGTCGGTCTACCCGATGGCTTTGGCTTGTGAGACGTCTTGTGTTGTTTACCCTTCAGACATGCCACACAATTGTCGATGTGGATGAATTCCTTCTCCGGCACACCGTCAACATGTTTCCCCCTAACAAGGTGGCTCATGTTCTGAAAGTTCACATGCCCCATCCGCCTATGCCATAATGTAGAGTCATTTTTTGATGCCTTAGCCAAGAAGCATGCTACGGAGCCAGTCGGCCTTGCATCAGACATATCCAGAGCATACATGTTCCCTTTCCGTTTTGCTCGAAATAGAATCTGATCTTCGGGAATCTTGAAGCCAGGTTTCAGAATATAACATTCACGATCATCAAAGAACATTGGCATTTTGTTGTCGCAAATTTGCGAGACACTAAGCAGGTTGAACTTCATATTAGACACCAAATTCACTTTGTCAAATGAAATTTCACCATTAGTCAAGAGACCGTTTCCTATTATTCTTCCACCCCGAACATCACCTCCAAAGGAAACAGGACCACCGTGCGATATTGTTTTGACATCATACAACAGGTCCTTGTTCCCTGTCATGTGCCTGGAACAGCCACTATCTAAGTACCACATGTTGGAAGCACTCTGGGCCAGTCCCTCATCTGGAATTGTTTCTCTCTGAAGTTCAAGAAGACGCTTGCTTGCTTCCGTCTCTATCTCAGATGGATTCACAGCAGTAACGTTTCTGAAAGTAGGAGAAGACTCTTCAAGGATCTAATTAACTCCAGCCATCAGACAGAAGTCAGTTGGGAAAAGAGGGTCAAATTCATCAGACTCATTAATCTCTTCTCCATCAGAATTGACCATTAGTGCATAGTCTGACTGGTTTGAAGGTTGAGATGATGAAGAAGATGTCCAGTTATAGTTACCACCTTCGAGTGAGACTAATGCCTTGCCACCGTTGTTGAATCCTTGAGCAGATTGAGAGTTAGACGAGCCAGGATGAGAGATATTAGAGTTGGCATTCTGAGCTTTCTGATAGGATGAGCTGCTTTGTTTCTGATATGACTGGTTTCCATTGCCAGCTTGTTTCTGAAAAGCCTGATTACCTCCACCCGAGCTTGCAGGAGCATTCCACGTTCTTGGTTTTGGGCATTCACGTGCGAAGTGTCTGAGCTCTTGGCAGTTGTAACATTGAGCCTTGGACTTATCAAATCCAATGTTGGCATTTGAAGGAGGTTAAAACAACTTCCTCCCAGTCTTTCTGAAGAATTTCCTTATTCTAGCAGCAATCATACCCATCTGCCACTTGATGTCGATCTCTTCCAGATCATCAGCAGAAATTTGGTCAAGATCTTCTTGACATACACTCATGGTCTCAATGTTACGTGACATTTGAGAGTTCATTCAAGCTAGGAAGGCATTGCACAAATCTTGGTCCAAGCTGGTGTTGTTAAATGAAATTGGTGCTAACTGTTGAAGCATGTACCCAGAAGATGGCTGTTGAACATATGTCACATTGGAAGGTTGATGAGTGGCATGAGATGCAGATACTTCAGTTTGAATAGGAGCTGGTACAGGAGATGGAGCAATTGTAGGCAGTGTTGAGCTAGAAGAGTTGGAAAACTGATAATTCTCCTCACAAGCAGATCAGCAAAAGCAGCAATGGGAGCTCATGAAGATGAGCCCCTTGAAGTCACATTGCCCATTAGTGACTTGCCACTATGTTCAACTGCTCTTACTTCATAGTCTCGAACTTTCTCAATCATATCCAGATAATCGGCCTGAGCCAGATCAGTACTTTCAATCAGATAAATGACATAGGAGGCAAATTCACGAGGAAAAGAATGCAAGATTTTCCTTATGATATCTCCAGAATCGGGACGAATTTTCTTGGTAGTCATTTCAGTGATGATTCTGCAGAAGCAGTTGACATGTGTTTCAAACGACTCTCCATTTCTGTGAGCGAAAGTGTTGAAAGCCAACTTCAATTTCTCAAGTCTTCTCTCCTTTGTAGCTGGATTGCCTTCATACTTTTTCTCTAAACCAACCCATATCTCATGGCCTGAGGTGGCCTCACGAAACTGATGTAGCAAATCATCATTCAGTGCCATCTTGATACAACCCAATGCACGCATGTCAATCTTCCTTTGTGCCTTTTTAGCAGGAGTCAGCATATCCAAAGGTTTTGAAATCATCTTCTTCTTGGGACCTGGAGGGTCAGCAACAGTAATTGCAGTGCCAGTAGTAGTAGCTTCTTCAATTTCAAACACAGCTGGACCTTCAACGATTGAAGTCAATAGATCAAAGTCAACATATTCCAGAAACAGTACAAACTTCCCTTTCCAATCATCGAAGTCACTTGCGCCCATTAGTTTTGGTGGACGGTTGTGGCTTTGTATGAAAGGAGCAAACTGGTTGCTTTCAGCCATTGGAAGTGAGAAACACGAAAATTTAGCACAAACTTGCTAAATTGACTAACGGTTCGGACGGATTGAACGCTTGGTTCAAAATGCTCAAATGCTTGTAGAATGCTTGAATTCACACAAATCCTACATTCACAAACATTAAAAAACATAATTAGTCATAAACAAGTGAGATTTCAACAACAAATTTGAAAAGTCAAATTTCCAGACTTAGCCAAAATTTGAACAGCTTGTTCTTGAGTAATTTCAAACTTCAAAAATCAATGTTGACCAAAACAATGTTTAAGATCATCAATAGGTTTGAAATTCATGTAGGAACACTTTACTCAACAGACACAAACTCCAAAAACCACTCTAAACGACCTAATTTGATGGAATAGTAAGATTATGTGAAGAACACCAAAAACAACCACTTTTAGCCTCTAAAATCTTCAATACTTGATGTTTTTTTAGAGAAATCAGTGCCTATAGGTTCGGTTTTACAAGTGTTAATCTTGCCATTCATCAATTTTAACAAAGAATCAACAGAAAAACGAATTTGAAAAAAAGTTTCAAGTACAGACTTGAAAAAGTTACGAACTGTTCCTGGCTGAGTCTCAGAAATCAACTATTTTGCTTGAGTTTTATAGAAATCTGAGTGAAGCATTGTGTTCCTTTAGTGATTTCTACCAAGAATCAACTCAAACAACACGCAAATCCATCCAAAATTGACAACTCATATGAGATTTTCTCCATTTTTGAGAAAAACTTCAAAAAATGAAAAACATGGCTCTGATACCAATTGTCAGGACCAGATTTGAGCAACATGTTCTCATATGATTCATCACACAAGTGCGGAAATCATGTGTGATGGTCGATTCTGGATGAATCTGCATCAATGCTCACCCATTGATGATTCCTAAAGCTCAAGAACACACACTAACACCAAGAACACACACACAAATGCTCTCTTGAAGAATAATCCAGGAGTGCCGTCCCTCAATAGGGTTTTCTCAACTATATATATACTATAAGAGAACACAGGACAAAAGGAATGTTTGACACACACAATCATTACCTAGAATTCAGCAAAATATTCCATCAGCACAGACAAGTTCGCTAAGCAGTAAACAAGTTCGCTAGGAGTAAACAAGTTCGCTAACTAGTCCACTAAGCATTAACAAGTTCGCTAAGTACAAACAAGTCCACTAACAAGTTCGCTAAATATATACAAGTTCGCTAACAAGTTCACTAAGAGAAAACAAGTTCGCTAAGATCAGGATTAAGTCTGCTAAGTAAACAAGTCCGCTAGGAACTAATTAAGTACGCTAAGACAAACATTGAACAAGTACGCTAAGTGTTAAACAAGTCCGCTAAGTACATAAATCAGAAGTTCGCTAAGGAGAAAGACAAGTATGCTAGAACAAAATCAGAATTTTACTATATACAAATTCAAAGTCAATTACAAAACAAAGTATCAAATCTAGATAGGACATCAAAAGGTCTTCACCAGCAATACTCAACGGTGAATAGTTTGTGTTGTCAAAAAAATAGGTTCCAACAGAAACACAGTTGATGATATCATGAATTCAATCATTATGTGATTAAATCACAAAGTGTGATAAGCAAAAAAATATCTTAGTATGTCTGATAGTGTATGTACACTAGTCAAGGCAATTTAATCAATACAATAACATATCCAGATGTTATGAGTATGATTGTGCCTGAGTTTAAGATGGACAAATTATACCAGCAATCGACATGACTTATGTGCTGAAGTAATTGAAATTGAAGTGTAGTTCAGAATGTTATGAAAAACCGAGGTGGTGACCAAATACCTTGGTTACGGAAGCGGATCAGTCTTTGTGTAACTCGTTTTTATAAAAACAAATGAACACCCGGATATGAACACGATGGTGTTTGAGATGTGATGATGATGATGAGCAAAGCTAGTATAGACATGATAGATGAAGAACAAGATAGATAGATAAACAAGGTGGAATGATAGATAAATGAAGATAACCAAAAGATTACATTTTACCTACCCCACGCATTCCCGGGTATCATGAACTTACTAGGTGAGTTCATGAACCCTTACAAGCTTCAAAGAACCATGACTAACTCTCTCTCACTAGACATACATCATCAAGTCTTTCACATGAGAAAGACTTATATATATAATACAAACTCACTAAGGGCATAATAGTAAACTACCAACTAGTGACAATATTTAAACAATAAATAATATTCACTAGAGCCTTCTTCTTTAGTTGAGTCTTGTAACTTGAGTTGTCATGGTCTTCACCGTGTTGTCATGACGGTAAACGTTAAGTGGCCGTTGAGTATTAATCACATCTATCCATATCTTGTTGGCTTGGTATCTCGATTCCCAACAATCTCCCCCTATTTGGTAGATGGTATACTCAACACTTGTGACATTGGTTCTTTGTATTCTTGCAACATGGCTTCAAGAAAATCTTCATGTAGTTTCAAGTCTTTCATTCTTCAATTCTCCTTTGTGAAGCTACCCCTACAATAAACATTCTTCTAGCCCCAAACCATAAGCTATAATGCATAGGGTGTTTACAAACTTCAACACAATGGCAAGCTACTTGAGGACTCAGTCACAACTCAAGGTGCCAATATTGTTAAAAGTAAACAACGTAAAGGATTTATGAAAAACTCGAGAATTAATTCCACAATTCAACCGTCTTGAAATACTTGGCCGAATACCAAACCAATGCTTTGCACATAGATAAACAACTTCTTTTATGCTATTAACCTTGCCTCGATTTTTACCGCAATGGCAATGTCGCAACTGTTACGGCTTGAGGACTCTTCAAATATTATAAATTCACGTTGCTTTCTTTTGCTAGAACTGTTGCCAAAAGTCTCATCAAATCATCACATTTTCTCCCCCTAGACTTTTGCAACTCGTAGCAAAATAAATAAGCATCTTCTGTTGTAATTAAGACCCATAGAGCAACCATTTCATCAACAAATTCTTGAAACCAACAGTAGCAAATAATCTTCTCATATCAAGCTGATGAGATTACTACAAAATTATGTCTTCAAATTGTTGTTATGGTTGTGGGTTGACAAAAGAGATAAATAACCGGACCCGAACCCAAAATCAAAATCCAAATATAAGCAACATCGAGCAAACCTGTCGTAAAAACGAATATGATATCGAATCATGAGCATTTTTTAATGAACACGACTTCATCTAACCTGGATACGTTTTTCCGGCGATCTGAGATATGTTCCGGTGAATCAAATGTGATCAGATGTGAACTCCGGTGACCTGTGGCATCTCCGGTGATCATCGATGAACGGAAGTATGAATAGAGACTGTTTTCTGATCAGGTCGCTACCTTCTCCGACGATCTGAGATGTGGTGAGTTACATCTCCGGTAAACAGAACTGACTCTGGCAGAAAGAACGAGCTCAGAAGCTACCGGTGGAACTTTAGAGTTCCGGTCGAACGATTGCAGTTCCGGTTGAAAATTGATATTTGGTCGAAATCTTTGCTTGGACAGAATTCCGGTCGAAATCTCGTTTTTTTGTCTGAACTCATTTGAACAGGAGCCCTCGATATTCCGATTGAAAGTTGATGTTTCTTTCCAGTTTCCGGTTGAACTCATGAGTTCCGGTTGAAGTTCAGTTTCCGGTTGAACTTTGAGTTTCCGTTCGAAGTTTCCATTTGAAACCAATTTCTGGTTGAAAATATTTTTCCGGTTCAAGTAGGTTTTCCGCTTGAAGTTGAGACGGAGAGGGTTTTTCTGGTTGAAAATAGAACGAAACTGTTTTCCAGTTAAGGTGTAGTTGGACCGGAACCATCGTTACCAACATCATCTTCGTCAACTCCAAAAACCCTAATGCTGAACCAGTTGGTTTATCTTCGTTTTAACGGTCATCTTCAACCTATACACGAACTCAGATAAAAAAATGTAACAATCTTCTTCATGCGTAACCCTATACCCGATGCCAACTTCCATCATCGATTTCATCACACTACCACCTTGAACATTGAGTCGGTTACCCAGTTGTATCATCAACCTTCGTTGGTTATCTTTAACCTGTATCGAAGCATTAGTGTAGTAGACACATTCTTCTATCCCAAATCCTTAACCACCATAGTCATCATCGACACATTCATCACCGTTGTTGACCCGAAACAAACAGAAATTTAAAGAATAACGAGCTGCAGCCTCGTGTGATTCTTATCTAAGTTCCACTGATCTCGGAAACTTTCTCAATAGCCTTAAACACTCATTTTGTTTCAGCTCAAAAAAAAATTCGAAGAAAGAGAGTGTAGTCAGGTCCATGAGTTTGTGAGGAGAGAGAAAGCATGTGTATAGCAATGGGACAAAAGTTGCTTGTTGATGGGAAGTTTTGAGTATAAAATTTGAATGTGATAGTGACAATACCATGTAAGTGGCAGGTGACTAGGGAAACACAACAAACAAGAGAGATAAAAGTATAGAATCAGATATCTATAACCGTGATAAATGGTAAAGTATGACGCTTTTTCTTTTATGTGGTGGTTATATTAAATCTGATTGTGGAACTCAAGAATGTTAAAAATTAAAAAGCAAGTTGAGTTTTACACACAATAGACAAAGTGTGATGTGAAGGGAATATTTACACTTTTCAAGAAAGTCTTGACATTAACAATTTAAAAGAAATCACCATGAATTTAAAATATATATACGTGGGATATGCATCAAATTCATGTTTTGAGCTAAATTTAGAAACAACTTGGACAAGTTTATAAACCTATTTGTGTTTACTGGACTAAAACACAAATGCTCAAGAAAATTTCTTTTAACAACTCAAAAGAAACATATGAACAAATAGATTTTGACTATTCTATGAAAGAAAAATTCAAAAACCTTTTTCAAAAACTATGAAAGATATGGAGGGGAGTTCAAAATCTTTCTAAAACGTTTACATCTCCATTTGTTTACAAAAATAACGAGCATTTGAACACAAAGTTGAGATATCAACCGGTGAGGTTGCATTATCTCGACCATGGCTGTGATACCAATTGAAAAACCGAGGTGGTGACCAAATACCTTGGTTGCGGAAGCGGATCGAGTCTTTGTGTAACTCGTTTTTGTAGAAACAAATGAACACCCGGATATGAACACGATGGTGTTTGAGATGTGATGATGATGAGCAAAGCTAGTATAAACATGATAGATGAAGAATAAGATAGATAGATAAACAAGGTGGAATGATAGATAAATAAAGATAACCGAAAGATTACATTTTACCTACCCCACGCATTCCCGGGTATCATGAACTTACTAGGTGAGTTCATGAACCCTTACAAGCTTCAAAGAACCATGACTAACTCTCTCTCTCACTACACATACATCATCGAGTCTTTCACATGAGAAAGACTTACTATATATAATACAAACTCACTAAGGGCATAATAGTAAACTACCAACTAGTGACAATATTTAAACAATAAATAATATTCACTAGAGCCTTCTTCTTTAGTTGAGTCTTGTAACTTGAGTTGTCATGGTCTTCACCGTGTTGTCAGGACGGTAAACGTTAAGTGGCCGTTGAGTATTAATCACATCTATCCAAATCTTGTTGGCTCGGTATCTCGATTCCCAACATGTTATTTCTAATATGATCCCAAGTTGTGATCTTTCTCGCAAAAGACAAAAATAGTGCGTGATTCAGTATTGCATTTACGTTTCATATCTGAAAAGTCCAAAAAGATTTTCGGTGTGTTTTGATATAAAGTTTCAAAAAGCCAAAAAGATTTTGTTTCTTATTTGTTTTCGACCGATCGATACATGATACGAAAATTATGATTTCAAAATTATATCTTGGATTCTCGAAGAGAAGTTTTGCGGTAAGATTAAATTATTTTTCAAAAGGGAAAGGAAAGCTGCGTTTCTGTCTTCTGAAATTGCAGGTTATCTATGTAACAAGACTCAAGCTTGGTGAAAGGGGGAAGTATGAAGTATGTTTTACAAGTAGATCTTGAAGTTCAAAGATTGTTCAAGAATGATCCAGCCATGCAAGCTCAATTTCTGACAAGATTTCTAGTTGAAGATCGGATGTAGAGATGCTGAGGATTGAAGACTGTCACACCCCGGACAAATGATTGGGTGTGAGCGAGATGGAATCATAGTCACAGATATACAAAACAACTACTACTAAATTCAAATGTTAATTAAAACATAATATCATTAATTGTTGCAGCGGAAAGAGTGGTAAACGATATTGTCTTACATTTGAACTTTAAAAGTCAAGTTTCATTATTGAAAAACATAAAGTAGTTATTTAGGATAGATTGGGACTAGGACTCTAACGAAGCAGGTCCGAATATAAAGGCGAAGTCCCATTTGCACGGCTTCCATGATCAGCTTAGTTACTTGAGAAATCATGAGTTTAAAAGGTCAACATAAAGATGGTGAGGTTCACAGGTCTAGGACTCGATAGTAAGATTGTAAAGCAGTTTCCAGGAAACTCGGAATGTTATATTAGCTTACTGTTGTAGTTGTATGATCTCACCTGAACCTTGATTTCAAATACTAACGGTTTACCCACCCATGGTATCCTCGCCCAAGAGATACCGAACAGGCAAGAATAACTGACGTGTACCCCTTGACAATATACGAAGTCAGGATTGGAGCTACCAACCTGGGCAGGGTTGTCAACCCAAATAGATCTATTCACTAGTTGTCGTTTCGATCAGAACTAATTGTAATCAACTAATGGTGGGATTCAGTTGTACTAACGTTTATAACGATAAAGTACTAGTTGGGCAATCAGTAAGGGAACAGATAGTCATACGGCTAACAGTAATCATAACATTAAGTTAAAACAGTTTATCAGTTCATGATTTCTCCCCCATAAGTGTAAAACAGTTGTAAAGAAAAGGGGCCGTGAAACTCACTTGATTCAGCGGTAATGATGAATTGCCGAGTGACAACTAGCAAGTAAAGTCCTATTAAAACATAAGACAACATGCATAAGGGTCCACATAATCATTTGAGTAACGAACGTTACCCAAATGATACCGGTCAAGTCTTGACGTATAATCCCGTTTGAAGCGTTTGAAAACCCGTTAGTTAATCAGTTTACAAAATCAGCAAATACGAATGTTCACGTATTAAGGCATTTATGTAAATAAATACAAGGAATGAACATGCGATAACGTATCTTGAAGATCAGTTCAATCAAGTCTTGAATATTGTTTTAAATAATAATACTTATTTTTATTTTTATGTTCGCTCGATCGATTGAATAATAAATCGCGTTAAGTTATAATATATATAACTAGGGTTTCGAATTATTATCGAAATAATTATTATAACTTGTCGAAATAATTTTAATAAATTATTACAAGTTAAAATGGTTTAACATAAGTAGGTAAATATTAAAGGTTATTTTAATATTTAAACTCATGTTATGAAAATTAGGGTTTTGAGTTAATGTACATATAATTATCATTAAAATAATTATATTTACAAACCAAGATGATTTTAATTCAAATTAGGGTTTCTAAAATTCATAAGGATAATTATTTGTTGAAAATAATTATTTACGATTTGTTACGTCATAAAACGTTTTTAAATCGTTTAAAGATTTCGTTCCAATTTCAAACGTTTGAAAATAAACATTTGATCCGGTTAAAACGTTTTGATTATTTTGATTCTTTTAAAATAATCAAAAATGTTTAAAATATTTCATAGTTTCTATAAGTCTTTTGATTTTATTTTTATAAAATCATTTTTAAATAACTTTATTTATTAAACAAAGTTAGGGTTTTAAATAAAAGACTTTTTATAGAAATTCATTAACATAAAATGTTTCTATTTTTGTATAAAATCCAAATGTTTTATACATTTTGTCATTTATTCAAAAATATGATATTCTATCATTTTTTAACATAAAATATATCTATATATATTTTATCGATTATATTTTTTATAAAATCTAAACAAGTCTTTTAGAAATCTTGTCTTTTAGAAATTATATTTTTATAAAATGTGACCATTTTATATAAAAATGATTATGGTGATATTTTTATGGTTTAAATATCCAAGTAATTTATAAAATCACTAGTTTTTATATTTTATCCATAAAAATTCATTTAAATGGTTTTATGTTATCATTTTATGTCCAACCATTTTATAAATTCATCCTAATGTCCAAGTTAAGCCCAAGTATGTCCTTAAACGCCAAATTAGTCCACGATGATTTGTCATTAGCATGTATTATTTCGTAACCAAGATGATTTAGAAATATAAATCACCATTAGTAATTCTATCAAGTTATAACATACATGATAATAACAATACATAACATTTACAACATATTAACACACGTTAATATCAAACTTTAACCATGCAAATATATGTAATCTCATAAACTAACCAAATGATCATTATAACTCATTATCTAGCAACATTTAACATGGGGTTTTAGAGGTTCGGTTGTCAAGACCCGGGAATCGTTTGGGAACGTTAATAACGTAAAAAAAACATAAATGATAATCGGTTAGGAGACTCACAACGAGAGTGAAAGAAAAACGAGAGCATGATGAGGGTGGCAATGGCTTGTGGCTGTCCAACAGCAGCAGTCCGGCGACTCTGTGGGGCTGGGGCGGCAGTCACGGCAGCAGCATGGCTACGGGAGGAGGAGCACAGTCGCAGCAGCAATGTAGTGGTGGTGGCGTGGTTGTGTGGTGGCGAGAGGGAGGAGAAGAAGCAAGAGGAAAGGCGGCGGTGGCTGTGGGTCTCGGTGGTGGTGGCAACGACTGGGATGGTGGTGGTGGCGGCTGAAGGTGAGGGTGGTGGCTGGAAATGATGGCGACGGTAGATGATGGTGGTGGGGGCTGCTCTCGACAGAAAATAAAAGGGAGGGGTGAGGGTGGTAGCTTGTGGTTGACGGGAAGAGGAAACAAGGGAGGAGGAACAAGGTGGCTGATGGTGGTGGTAGTGGCTGATCTCGGTAGTAGTAAAAAGGAAAGGAA